>CM060202.1:14611215-14663123 GCA_030562195.1 Nipponacmea schrenckii
TTCACTTTTTTATGTGTCAACTTTTGTCTGTTAACGAGTATAAATCCGAATATTTTTCACCACTACATTAATTTCGTCCCATTTAATGCCTTATATTCTTGGTAGATCCAGAAAACATTAAGTCTTTGAGTGATTCATAAAAAAATGTTAAACTATTATGGTCTGAGGTTTTTTAAATTATTTTCTTACATAAAATTGACAACGCTGTTTCATTCAGTGTAAATTATGGCATGATCATTGTTTAGCAATAAAATTACCACATTAAATTATCAAAGTTTACTTTTTATCTGCAACAGAGAAAGTGGACTGTAATGTTCAGAATTAAATCATTTTATAAAAAACGAATTGGAATTCGATTCCAAAATACTAACGACTTTCAGTTAAAAACATTTTTATCTGTTTAACTTATTAGTAAACAGGCCCTGACCAAGTTGCGAATTGACCCAGGCGAACGAATGAAAAGTGGTGGGAAAAAAGTCGAAAAATTTGATGTTTAAAGGGGCCCAGGCTTTATTTGTTTCGGACAATCATCCGACAGCCTCAAACACATGAAATCTTTTGGTTAGCTAATCAGAAATAGTCTACAGAGCTTACCTTTGAAATTTGAGCCTTCAAATCCATGTGTATCCATAATTATCCGTGTTTGAAAAACCTAATGGCTTAAGAAATTACGAACGTCCCGCCATATTGGAAAACTGTTCGTCTTGATAATCAAAGAGTTATCCTTCCCGTCGTGCAATCTATATGGATTCAGTCCACTAAAACATTTTATGCTAATGATTGTATACGAATTTAGTCCGTTCTATTTTTAGAAATCCTCTTTCTCCCTTCCTTTGTTGGTTTTTGCAATTCCATTTTTGAATACCATTTTTGGTCTAGATTTGCAATTTGATGTCTGAAATTGCATTTTCTTTCAGAATTTCTGAGATAATGAGAAATTTAATTGGCGGAAGGTTATTTCTAAAAATAGTGGTTTTGTGTGCAGTGACAGTCAAGCGGATGTTGATAAAATGTAGTGGTTTACTTTCATTTTGTTTAGTTCAAAATTTTCATGGTCATGCTATATTGGATTTTTGTACAGAAACCAAGTATTGGCCTGGCTTTCATGTGACATATAAGAAAGTTTTCAACGAGATTTCTGGAAAAAGTTCTAGAAGGTTGAATTTTGTGATTTAACATGGAATTAGATGGCAAATGAATTGGTGGACTAAGTCCTGAATATAAATAGACTACAAAGCATTTTCAATTGTAGACTTTGTCAACAGGACACACAATTTTCAGACTGACTGGAGACCAGCCGCGTACAGCACGGAAAAAAATGAAAAGTGAAATTTTTTGTTTGAGGTATATTTCAAGGTATTTTGCGATTTTCTTAGAGCTTGAGTATTTCTGAGGACTGTTTAAATGTAACAAAGGCCCAAAACGACCCCTAAAAATCAAGCCTGGGCCCCTTTAAGTCTGGACCTTTCACCCAGGTGGAAAGTATTTTCACCTCGGTGAAAAGTCGAAAAATTTGATGTTTAAGTCGAGACTTTTCACCCCGGTGAAAAGTCGAAAAATTTGTTGTTTAAGTCTGGACTTTTCACCCAGGTGGAAAGTATTTTCACGGAGGTGAAAAGTCAAGTTTATAATACAAAAGTCAAAATCATTACCAAAAAGAAGCATATTGTAAATTCTGTGGCGTATAACAGCCACCGTATGTATCAGATATATGTGATGGGTTAGTATTGTATGCTTCTTTATTTCCGGGAATTTTGAGGATTACAAAACTAATAAAGAGAATACAATAATTAAGATATAATAGGATAATTTTAGTATTAAAGGTTATGTTGAAGGTGATGGCCTAAATGTCTATTTTCATAAATTGGTATGAGCCATATCAAATGGTGTACTAGTGAAGCCTTGCGTGAATGGGAGATAACTATACTTGGTTAAAAATGTAAATTACACACATAATAATGATATAAAACGAATGTAATATAAAATATTCACTACTTAAAATTAGAATACTAGTGCCTAAATATTAGTTAATGGTCTTTGAAATATCGCTGAACTACGTCCCATGTATATAAAAAATAGTAGTGATAGATGCCCATAAAAATTAATGGAAAAATGATAATTAAAAAAAAGGATGTCACAAAGGTTCATATGATTGAATTTCCCAAAATTAAAATCGTTCTTGCGATACCTCGAGCTCATCTTCCATGAAGTACTGTTTGGACGGACAAATGATATTATATTTGAATCGAATTACATGTTCAAACTATAAAGGCAAAATTAGTTGTTAGACAGCACAAATCATCTGTTTTTTAAAAAAGATTTTTATCTGTATATTTTAATGGAGAGTTAAATTTGTAAGTAAACCTTAAATTCTGCTGAAGCTCAGTCACTTATGTCATTTTGAAAATATAATATACATGTACGCCTTTCTCCTTGCAAAAATAGTCAATGGAATAGGAGATAATTAAAAATAAAGGGCTAAAATTGGATTTAAGATATTCGTACAACGGACTAATTTAACTTTAATTCGAGAAAATCATCTCAGAAATCAAATCTATAGAATCAATTTTTTTTCAAAAATACAATGAAACGAATATATGTTATGCAAATCACACGTGATTTGGTCAGACCAAACAATTCGCGAACAATTCATTTCCACAACAAGCAGAAATGAAATGGTATATGATGATTAATTCTCTTACTTCCTATGGAAGCTCAAATATACGGAAGCTCAGATACTGGGAAGCTCAAATACGACATGCTTTTTATTTTTGAATTTTAACTTTAAAAAAATATTTTTGACTTTGTAATTTCGTATTTGAGCTCTGAACAACTTTTTTTGTTATGTTTCTTCTTATCCACATACGCAAGTAGGCTTGCCATTTTACCTCTCTGGTTTATGTCATGTTATCGTATATTCTCTGGACCATCTATAAAAATCATACTCTGATAATTATGTTGCAGTTGACTTAAAGCAAATAAGGTGATGCAAAGAAACAATAGAACTGATTTCATGTTTCGCAGGGAAAAAAAGATACTGCTTGTTGTGTCTTTTTTTATTATTATTAAATCGGGTGACCTCGTGCCTCATTATTTCCGTTAATGGATACAGCTACTCTCAGAAAGATCAATGCCAAGAAGCTGGAAGGCAAGATCCTTGAAAACATTTTGAGGTTTGTGTTCTTTTCTTTCAAAAGATAAGAAACCAAACTACGAGGTTTCTTTTCCATGTAAATCAAACAGAGTTTAGAGCATTTTATTATTCTCCAATAAACAGTTGTACCGTAAAGATGTTATAACCAATTCTCTATGCCTTAGATTTAAATGCAGAATTTGAGATTATATTCTTAACATTGATACAAATTGTATAATAGCAAACAACTTGTACTGTTAAATATTTTATATTTACAAGTACTCATAGCAAATACGAACTTTGTACTCATTTAATTAGTAAAGAAATATTGTATGGGATGGATATCAACTTACAATAAACTGATACATTAGTTGATCCTTGTTTACCAGAATTACCTCTACAAGACCATGTTGTATCATCTTGTTTATTTATATTACTTATATTGAGATATAGTTGTTTGTTGTTATTATTTATACATCCACATTTATATCTATTATCTATTGATTGACTCTCACAGGTTGAAGACAATATTGTACATACATCAAGGTTGTTTCTCTTAAAAGTTACACCATCAGGTGAATCTGTAACATCACATTGTAAACTATAATGTTCACCTAACACTGCATAACTTTCAGGAACTCCTTTTAAATTATATTAACCTGTAATATAAATAATATGATAATAACAACTTCACATTATTGTTCCCTTTTATTTTATTCTGAAACGTTCATTTTAAAACTTTTATTTTCAGCATCCAATTTTATTTGGGACTGATTTCATTTGAATCATTTGAAACTCAATTCGAAATTCAAGTAAATTGAAATTTTGTTTGACTTTGAACCCTAAAAAATTAAAATGTCCTTAAGATATGCAACATAACATTCGCGTAGTTAGAAACTTAGTGTCTATCAATATTTGTAAATCAACCATTTCATTTCATCTCTCAATATAGATGTTTAGTAATTGGATATAAAGCATTGTGCGATAATTATACACCAAATGCTTTTTTATAATTTGTTATCAATATAAAGATTCTTTATTGTAGAAATATTATAAAGGTAAAAGTCAAATATCTATAGTAAAGATTTTAAATTTTATGCATTTAACAGATGGCAAGTCTGATTTATACTGTTGTCCTTTAGCTTTACTCTATATAAGGTGTATATCTTGGAGACTAATCTAATACATGTCTATCTTGGAGACTAGTATTATAGATGTATATCATGGAGACTAGTATTATAGATGTATATCATGGAGACAAGTCTTATAGATGTATATGATGGAGACTAGTCTTATAGATGTATTTTGGAATGGAGAACTGGGGGTTTGTTTTGTAGATTTTTATTTTTTCATGGAAAAACTAGTGTTTATAGATGTATATCATGGAGACTTGTTTAATGGTGTATTTCATGGAGACAAGTCTTATAGATTATATCAAGGAAAACTTGTTTTATAGATGTATATCATGGATACTAGTTTTATAGATGTATATAAAAGGAGACTAGTCTTATAATTATATCAGGGGAAACTTTTAAAAATTGATGAAAATACCTTTAGATTTGGGTTCCTTTATTTATATAAAAGGAAAAATTTAAATAAAATCCAACAAAAGGAAAATTTTAACCAAAGGGGGGGAATCTAACATTGGACTGTGGTACCTTTCCGTTTTAACCCCCAACGGTCAAAAAAAAAATTGGTCAAAAAACCCACCCGTCCCCGGAATAAGATAATTTTCCCTAAATGATGATGCTAAATTAGCCAAGTGTATTTACTAAGCCTATATGATATTAGAGTATATTGATTCATTTTTATATCAGTCGTGAAAACCATAAGGGATTTAAGTGTTACGGAGTACTGTGTATAGTGGGGATCTTTGAACTAAAACCAGATGCACCTATTACCAATTCCCAGACAATAATTGTAATAAGTAATAAGTAGTAAGTAAAATGATTGTGCTATAATGCATATTTTAATTTATTAGTTTGTACAGACAGTAATACAACAGGTACAAGTATTAGATTTTCTCAAATATGTGAATACTCGACACTTTACAGTTAATACCCTTGTTCCATGACATCAATGTAAATTGTGATGTGTTTTTTTAATAAAAACAATGTTTTATTCAAAATATATAGATATGAATAGGATTGTGATATGTAGATTTCTTCAAAAGATACAAATCGCTAGACCTCGATTATGCTACTTGCGAAGTATACATCCTCTTGGTCATCAGTTGAAATGCCTGGTGTTAAAACTATGCGACAGAATCCCTCAATAATCTACGCCATATGGTTCAAGCAGCAAGTAAGGGATTGTTAAGGAAAAATATGAGCAGTGGTTTATAAGGGTGGAATCGTTCGTTAAAGGATTGAAGATTATCAAGATGGGCTACTTTAAATGTTGCGATAATCTAATCTAAGACTGAATGTTGAAGGGATGTGAGAATGAATGGCTCATGTAAACTAACGTTTGACCCAAGAGGGTCGACTCTGGTACTGATAATAATTTGATGTGGATATTCGTGAAATTCTTCTGAGTAGTGGTTTGGTAGTGGTCGATTTAAGACTTAGAGCCATATCTCTTTGGCATCTTGTACTATTCCCATTGACCGCAAAACAAGACATGTCCGAGTAGCAAACCCACTATAACAATCTTTTAAAGATATCAATTTGAAGGTAAATGTTTTAAAATATCGATTATAAGGTAACATCAGGTTTCAGATTCCGTACACTGTACAAATTATATATTGAGCTCTAAATTATTAATATTAATATCTAATTATTACACTCAATTTAAGAGAAAACATTTAATAAGCACCAGACAAATATTGGATGTTTTTTTAATATTACTAGTACTAATATCACAGTCTGCTATATTATATAATATACTGGATCTTAGTACTGTATCAGATGTCACAGTCTGCTATATTATATGTACTGGATACTAGTACTGTATCACATGTCACAGTCTGCTATATTTCATTTCTTGACGTATTATCATCTTTCATATTTTAAATCTCCAGAATTATGTTGATTATTCTCATAAACTTCAGGACGAGTATTTAAATCTTCATATGTTCTATCTGTAAGACAGAAATATTTACTATGAATTGAATGGGAATGATGTTATGAATATCACAAGTTCACTTCTCATCATTACTTAAATCGCTGCAGGTACCAGATAGCAAAACAAAATTTAGTCTGGCTTGAACTCCCGTTACTAACCTGGTTACTTTTAGGTGTTATTCTTTGTTGATATAATATTTAAAAAAATTGATGAGAGTGGTGAGGAATAAATATGTAATGTTTTATGTGCTAATAATTATTTCTATGTTAATATATAAAACATTACCTTCTGGGTTTCTATTTGAAAACGTTGCATAACTGAAAATAAGAAGATTTCTTAAATATTTGGAAGAGAATTTTTTATGTCTGTATCAGTTCCTCTCAAGATATGTTTATTGCTTATTGCCACTCCCATTATTTCCTAATTGTCTGTTAATTGTTTATATTTGTATATATATACCATTTTGTATTATATTTTCTCATTTCACCTGATGATGACAATAGATTGTGGAAACGTTGTGTGTAATAAAACTAAGAAGTAGTATACCATAAAACTTTGTTCCGTTATGTAAGATATATCAATCTGTTAATGTTATCATTCTGTCGTTGATATTTTTCTAAACTTCGTGGATGAAGAACGAAGTTTGCCATCGTTATTATACTATAATATATTTCAAAAGTGCGTAACATAATTGATTTAATATTATCTGAATAGTAGTTACAACTAGTTTTAGACCATAAAAGAAATTAAAACCTACCTTTCTTCTGGTGATTTCTTCTTTGCTAAAAAGTAAGATATTACAATATGATTTTAGTTTGCTTTTGTCTAGATAATCCTGTTCAGCTTAATTTCATGTATCCGTATATATTTTAAGAATTGATATCAGACATCCGTTCCTATACAATTAGCCATACTATCGGTGATAATTGTATATGAAAACTTCAAAAACTTTTATATATATAATATTATTACGTTTTTACAGTCAGGCCTTGATAAATATACAATATATATACTGCACCAAACAATAAAGTTTTGATAATAAACTTTCAATTTAAATATGAGACATATTTTGTATAAATCTATACAGTAGTTTTGAAATTTAAATAAAGACCGTAACAACAAGATACTTTAATGATGGAACGTTTCTCTAGATATTGACCTTCACGTTTTCATTGATATGATCAGCTAAATCTTCCAATCTTCTTAACAAATCGGAATTCCTCTTTGAAAGCATCACCCCCGTGATAAATTATAATATTTGAGATCAATACCTGGATGATATTTTCTATAAATAAATATTGCCAGTAAAACCAGAAATACACAAACAACAGATATTCCAATACCAATTCCAATACCAGTACCTAAACCTTCCTGATATCCAGTGCCTATTCTTTCCTCATCATTAGTTTTGTTACAAAATTCTTCTTTAATATCCGCGTCTGTGGAATAAATCAACATAGTCGATAGTTTCAACTAATATATTTAATTTATATAATTTAAGTATTTACTTCATGTATTCAATGTGCACATGTCCCAATGCATTAAAATGACTTGTTATCACCCATGCATTGAACAGATTGGTTTTCCCAATATATAAGTAAGTAGCATAATTATTTTGACGTAAACCTATATTTAATTTCCAATACACTGATTACACCATACTATTAATGATTATTGTCAAATTCTGTTTATTATACTAAATAGAAAAATATTTATATACCTTGTTCAATGGTTTTAATTTCCCGGGTTCTACCATTCACAATATTTTATAAAGTGATATATAAATATTATTTTTAATGTAAATATAAAAGTATAATGTTGGAAGAATATATATAACATTACCTTGTTCAATGATTTTAATTCCCCAGGTTTTGAATCTAGTTTCACCATTAATAATATTTTGTACAGTAATAATATAATAACCAAACGATGACTTGTCTAATATCAATTCTAATGTGGATATAAAATTATTTTCAGAAACTTTCTCAGTTGTAGCAAATGGATATTCTACATCAGATATCAGTTGTTTCCATACAAAACTTGGTTCAGGATAAGCTTCTATATTTATTCCCAGTAAAACTGTTTCTCCAATGTTTCCTTTGATTTCTTTCTTCAGTTCTTCTTTAAGTATCGGTGGACCTTCGTAGAAAATATATGGTATCAATACTATTAAATCATGGTAATTGACCGACTGATAACAGTTATAGATGTACAATGATAAATTGAAATATTACTAAATAAATAATATTTAATGGTAAAGATTTAGTAATTTGCTGCCCAATACCAGTATTAGCTGAACATGTATAGATTATAGTATACTGACTAATTATATACTAACATCTAATATTTAATGGTAAAGATTTAGTGGTTGTTGGACCAATACCATTATTAGCTGTACATGTATAAATTCCTGTATCCTGACATTTAGTTTGAGTTAATGTCCACTGTTGACCAGTGTTAGTATCAGTACAAGTAGAAGATGACCAGGTTATAGAAGATACTGGTTTACTATCAACATTACAGTTAAATATAACATCAGAACCTTCATCAGCTTCGTTATTTACAGCATCAGATGTGATACTTCTTATATCTGGTGGATCTGAAACATAAGTATTGCAACTTACATAAGTTACCGGCATATAGAATTAAATTCAACAAATAAACAACCTAATCTAGAAAAAATCATTCAATTAAGATGAAACAAGGTGTACAAAATATTTAGATAAGATCACTTTAAAACTCAATATCTTTAAAAAATAATATCTTTAAACTCAATATATGTCGAAATGAAGTGTTGATCATTTAGCATTGATAATGAATAAACATTGTATACATTAATCAAACTGATAGAAAAAGGGGAAGGATTTCGAAGTTCCTTATCCAAAAAATATATGTAAAGTTAGCTAGTTTTGTTTTGTAATTTACAGTGGCAATATAAAGACGAAATTACTAATTTTCTAAAACTTGATATTATTTAATTTTTTTAGAGGATGTATTTGAAATCATATTCGTAAAAAATGAAGCAAGGCAAACTAGTTTTTATTCCTTATTTTATTCCTAAGATATAAGGGCCAGTGATGTGACCCTACTAATAAAATTCATTGATGCCCTTCGGTGCCATGGACTTAAGTTGATGGATCCAGTCCAATTCTAAAGTGCGTCTGTGGTCTGTGGACGATCCCAAATCGGGATTCCTAGGTATTAAGGATAAGACTTGTACACTAAAATCTTTGTGTGAGTGACCACGTAAATTAAAATGTTTCCCGACGGGTTTTTCCCGACGTAATCTGATATCCGCTAAATGTTCAGTAATTCTCACAGTGAGACTTCTTTTTGTTTCTTCTGTGTATTGTTTATTGCATGCTACAATAAGGGCATCTCCGGTTTCACTCTCACGGATTTTTTGTCATTTTATCCCCATAGTAAAATGACAATTGATTTCTCAAACCTCAACTATATGAGTAATGAATGATCAGAGAGTGCTTCAATATCTAGCAACTAGATACCAAGCTTCAATCAAGAAAAAAACTAAAAATCTGGCATTTTCCGCAGAAAAGAAACACAAATGGCACGCCATTGTTATAACGTCTTGGCAACCAAGCAACAGTAGCGCTTTCACTGAGGTCCAACATGAAGAGCCTCCATCCACTATAGGATATAAATAGGAGGAATGCGGCCCAGTAGCAACAGTCTCCATGAAGAGTACGAAACGCGTCGGAGCGAAACAAGGATTCTCTAAAGAGAAAGATTCCTTAACTCTTTAATTTTTTTACTTTTTATTCAAGTTTACGCGCAAATGTTGAATTCAGTTGATTTGTAAAGAAAAAGTAGGATGGAAATCAACTTACAATAAACTGGTACATTAGTTGATCCTTGTTTACCAGAATTATCTCTACAAGACCATGTTGTATCATCTTGTTTATTTATATTACTTATATTGAGATATAGTTGTTTGTTGTTATTATTTATACATCCACATTTATATCTATTATCTATTGGTGTAGTACTCCCACAGCTTCCAGAGAATATACTACATAAAGCAATATTGTTTCTACGGAAATCTATAGCACTTGGTGAATCTGTAATATCACATTGTAATCTATAATTTTCACCTAACACTGCATAACTTTCAGGAACTCCTCTTAAAGTATATTGACCTGTAATATAAACCATATGATAATTCAACAACTTCTAATTATTGTTCTAATTGAACTTTTGATTTAAGCTTAAAATGATTTTTGGAAGATGTCATTGATGTACGAGGCCTACTATTTAATTATACAGGGTGATATAAATAACCATTAGATCTTTGGCACCCTCCCAAGAATAACCCAAGTTCCAAAAATAGCTTGAATATTTCAGTAGTAAAGAGTCAATACCACGACCAAGATCCCTAAAACTAAATAAAAAATTAAAAGCGAGTTTGGTTATCTTAACACTTATTTTCAAACTCTACAACTGAAGCAACTCATGTATTTCTCAGGAACAGAAATGTAACATCAACTGCACGACACAACTAACACGATGCTACCATCTGGCGGAGGTTACGGAGTCTATTACCAACACCAATGTGGCATCTTCGCTTTGACGTAAAAAAAAGCATTGCAGATTACAGTATGTGCGTTTAACCTGTCAAAACGACCACCACGCAAAAATACATAATTGAATTAGTGGTATAATTTCTGTTTTTGTGTATCTAGTTAGCATATTTGATACTTTTGAAGCTTTATTTATTGTATTATATAGGTACAATAAATCTGAACATTTGTTTTCTATGTTGTTTATTTAATACAGTATGTGTAACTGTACGGGTACAAGAACCTTTTTTTTTTTTCTAGTACATATTAATGAGGTATTAAATACTTACCATCAATATGAATATTAAGTTGTTTTGTAAGTTGTTTATTTAATACAATATGTGTAACTGTACGGGTAGAAGAACCAGTTTGTTTTCTAGTACATATTAATTAGGTATTATATACTTACCATAAATATGAATATTAAGTTGTTTTGTAAGTTGTTTATTTTATACAGTATGTGTAACTGTACGGGTATAAGAACCAGTTTGTTTTCTAGTACATATTAATTAGGTATTATATACTTACCATAAATATGAATATTAAGTTTTTTTTGTAAGTTTTTTTATTTAATACAGTATGTGTAACTGTACGGGTACAAGAACCAGTTTGTTTTCTAGTACATATTAATTAGGTATTATATACTTACCATCAATATGAATATTAAGTTTTTTTTGTAAGTTGTTTATTTAATACAGTATGTGTAACTAACTGTACGGGTATAAGAACCATTTTTGTTTTCTAGTACATATTAATTAGGTATTATATACTTACCATAAATATGAATATTAAGTTGTTTTGTAAGTTGTTTATCTAATACAGTATGTCTAACTGTGCAGATATAAGAACCAGTTTGATCTCTAGTACTAAGTGATAAAGGGTTATTTAGAATTGTTGTTGAATCATCTTTAGACCAGTTGATGTTACAATCTGGTTTACAATCAGCTAAACAGTTAACACTCTGACTCTTTCCTTCTATAACATCTATATTATCACTAGTAGGGTTAAATCGTATATTCTCTGGACCATCTATAAAATATTATACTTTGATAATTGTGTTTCTTTTGTTTAAAAACATATAAGCTTAACAATAGAACTGACTTATGTTTAGTTTCTGCTTATCGTTTTGTTTTCCTAAAATCTGATGACCTTGTTATATCTTCTTGCCTCATTAATTCCGTTAATGGATACAGCTAATCTCAGAAAGATCAATGCCAATAAGCTTTTTAGGCAAGATCCCTGAAAATATAAGGTTTGTGAAAAAACAGAACAGCGAGGTTTCTTATCCAAGTAAAGCCTATTAATATAGGTTATAGTTAATTGTAACCTGTACAAAATAACTTTGTAAGGAAAGAGTAGGAGGTTAATCCACTTACAATAAACTGATACATTAGTTGATCCTTGTTTACCAGAATTATCTCTACAAGACCATGTTGTATCATCTTGTTTTTTTTATATTACTTATATTGAGATATAGTTGTTTGTTGTTATTATTTATACATCCACATTTATATCTATTATCTATTGGTTGACTCTCACATTTTTATTATATTACATAAACAATATTGTTTCTACGGAAATCTATACCACTAGGTGAATCTGTAACTTCACATTGTAATCTATAATTTTCATTTAACACTGCATAACTTTCAGGAACTCCTCTTAAAGTATATTGACCTGTCATATAAACAATATAATCATTTCTAGCTACAGGAATTGCACAGAAAATATTAAACTAATTAAACCCTGAAATACAAATTCTCTGCCTAAATCAAGTATTGAAGAAATATTAAATGCATTGAAACATCCCTTTCTACGGGCAAATCAAATAGAAAAAGAAGAATGTTTGAAATGTTGGGATCACATTGGCGAGTTTAACAGAATTGGATGAAGGCTAAAGCAGACAGTCGGGAAGAATTGATATGAGATCATTGTTAGTATTTCTGACTATGTGTTTTGTTTATAATAATAATGATAATAATAATAAGTCTATTTATCGAGCGCCTTTCCATTCTGTAGAAGAATGCTCAATTGCTTGTGTGCTCTTTAAAAAGATTGTCTATTAAATAGCAATTTAACAACCATGTCATTACTCGGGATTTAAAGGTGGCAAGAGATGGAGGTAGTTTATTTGTATCAGGTAACTTGTAAGCTGTAAATCTAAAGGACCTTGCTCCAACAGTCTTAAGGTTAACCACTGGTATTTTCTAGAAGATGTTTTGTTGAAGAGCGTAAGGAACGAGTTGGTGAATACATTGATAGTAGATTCTGTAGGTATGCTGGGGATGATTTATGGAGGGTTTTTGGTAGGTCAGAGCCCAAGAGTTTGAAATCAATTCTTTCGTTTACTCGCAACCAATGCACAGAGTTAAGAACTGGAGATATGTGGCATCGTTGGGGTACTTGAAGAATAATCCGTGCAGCACGATTTTGTTTTTTTTTAAAGTTTATATAATTGTTCAGTTGGACTTCCCGACAAAAGGCTATTAGAATAGTCCAGTCTTGACGACACAAGTGATCTCATAAGGACAGCTGTAGCATCTTTCGTCCAATAGGACCTGATATAGCTTATATTTCGAAGTTGGAGATGACTACATTTGATGAGATGGCTGACATACTTTGACATGTTGAGGTTTCGTCAAAAAAAAATGTAATGCAATGTAATGCAGATTCTTCACAACAGATGTAAAAGATATATCCGATTGGCCTACTGGGATTGATTTGAGCTGACATTTGCTCAGACGGGCTGACGTTCCAAACAATATTACTTCCGTAAAAATTGTAAAAATTTTAAAAGCTGTGCTGAAACATTAAAGCCTATCTATGGTTATTTTTTTCTCAGACTTGTTGGAGTGTGCCAAGGTAAAAATTGATTTGTTTGGTAAAGAACACGCTCGCCGATTTTGACTGTTACTCCCCAGCCGGCAGATAGTCAGATAATAGACCCACGATAAGCCAAATTCGAATCCTTAAACAGAAAATCTAGAAGTTCAGCTTGACTGCTATGTCAAAGGGAATCAATTGGAATATCCAGTCAATTCTCATCGACGAGCTGTAGTCTTGTTGACAAAGTTTTATCTGTCCCACAGATTGTGTTAACACGTCCTGTTTCCGTAAAACCTATATTTCCGCGAGAAGTAAGTTGGAAAGAAAACCGGATAATTGAGTGACATTATCTCGTTGAGTTGAAAGATAGTTTTTTTTTAAATGAACATGTCCCCAGTCATTATTTTAGGCGCTACTAGGCCCCAGGAAAGGATCTAGATAACCTATTTTCAAAAAATGGAAAAAACAAAATGAAATTTAAATTAAAGCTGAAAAATAACATTTCGACCAAAAGGTTATTTTGTTGTTTGGATGAATAAAAAAGGGCCCCAAATTTTGAAAATTTCAGTTCAAACCTGCCGTTATTCGCAGGGGCGTAGCGTGACCATTTTGACTGGGGGGTGTAACGTCTAAGTTTTTTCCGACAAACACGTGTAACGCCTAAGGGTTTTTCCGACGAACACGTGTTCTTCCGAGGGCAAAAATAACTTACCCCGCACTATTAAAATTTTTTACATTATACACGAACGAAATCCATTGTTTTTAGCAAATCCTTAACCTTTGAAAACCATATCAATCAGGGGTGTATCTAGAATAAAGAGGGGGGGGCTGAAAGGTGATTTTTCCAAGGCAAGTCCTGACGGCCAAAGGCCTTCGTATTTGGGCCTTGCAGTGGCGGGGGGTTCGGGGGTCTTTCCCCCGGAAAAAATTTTTCAAACTAGGAAACCCGCTGAATACATCTGACGCGATTTTGGAAGTCTTTTCCACTGGTCGAAATTATCAATTTTCATCGGAAAACCATACGTTTTCTATGTCCTTTTTCGACCTATTCTGCGTTTTACCGACATGGCGGGGGGTTTCGGGGGTTCTCCCCCGGAAAATTTTACTAACTTGGAAACCCGGAGAATACATCTGACGCGATTTTGGAAGTCGTTTTATCAATTATCAATTATCATCGGAAAACCATATGTTTTATATAGCCTTTTTTTTACCTATTCTGTGTTTTACCGACAAGTTCAGTAAAAAACATTTTTTATGTAGACGAACAGTTTTCCGATAACATCTTAACTGACACAAGGTTTTCACTCTTTCGGTTAACAAATCGGTTTTTTCCAACGGCTCCATCTATGACCTTCTTCTATCGACCAATTTCGCGTTTTACCGACAAATTCAGATAACGAACAGCTTACCGATAACAAGAGTACCGGTTAACCAATCGGTTTTTTCCGAAGGGCTCCAGTCATAACCAACTTATACCGACCGATTCCGGAAGTGCGACACCCCCCCACACCCTCCGTTATCTACGCCCCTGGTTATTCGGAAACATAATCCATTAATAAAAAAAAAAATTAGAAAATATCGGTAAGCCTTTTTTGATATTTATTTTTTTTGATTTGTGGCTCATTACACTCTTTTAGAGGAATTGCATTAATCACAGACGTATGATTGAAATTCGAATGGTACAAATTCATTTATCGGTGTCGCCGAAACACATGAAACTTAAGGAAAAACCCCTTCACAATCCATTTAGGTGCAAGTCTAATATATACTGTATGTATATCACGGAGACTAGTATTATATATTTATGTCATGGAGATTGTCGTACAAGTTTCAATCATGGAGACTAGTCTTATAGACGTATATCATGGAGACTTGTCTTACATATGTATTTAATGGAGACTTGTCTTACAGATGTATCTGATGAGGCTAATCTTTTTACATGTCACGAGAATGGTCTTCAAGATGTATATCATGGAGAATAGTCCTATAGATGTATATCATGGAGAATACTCTTATAGATGTATTCATAGAGATGACGATGTATATGGGAATTCTCCATGATATGTTTTTTTTTAAAAATTTATTCATAAATTACACATTATACATACATATATAAAGACTATAGTTTCATTTTCCATGACATGCATCTATAAGACTAGTATCTTTATATAGATGCGTGTCATGGAGATTGTCGTATTAATTTCTATCACGGAGACTAGTCTAATATGTACATAATCAAGGAGACTTGTCTTAAGGATATATATCATGGAAAATTCTCTTATAGGATGAAAAGCACGATACCAGTCTTATAGATATATATCATCGAAAATAAAATATAAATCTCTTACCTGTAATTAGTACTGGTAAATAAACAACAAATATTAATATAAATATGCATTTATACTTCATGTTATTGAGTAATTTTCAATAAGAAGATCTTCTCTTATCAAATATATTAGTTGATATAATGTTTTATTACAAGGCTCTAATTTACTTCCTCTTTTAAACATATAAATAGTTATACATTATGCTATATTATATTGTTTTATTTGACCTAAATTCTAAGTACAATATTAAAGCTATGACAAATTATTTAAAGGCTAACCAGGTAAGTAAAAAGTATAAAACAGTAGAGTTTTGGTACCCTTTCGAAAAGATACTCAAGTGCTCAATAAATAGTTTGAATATTACAGTTAAGGGTCAATCCAACAACAAAACTCATTAAAACAATTTTATCAATTTCAAAATTATTATTATCATAACAAACTTCTTTTTAAAAGGAACTGTTTAGAAGCTTCTCTTACAAATTTATACACATCCTCTCAGAACTATGTCTGCTTGAAAGTTCTAATATTCCCGTCGAAAGCAAAACAAAACATAGATGCTCCCGCCGGGTAGCCGACCCACTATAGAAGTAAGATAAGCTTTTATAGATATTTTCATATGATTATACTCCTTTTATTATTAATACACTTGCTTGTAAATAACCGTTTTGTTATTGTCAATGTCTACACCCGACCCGACCAGATCTCTCACATCACCACATCATCAGAGTAGAATCACCCAAAAGAACCAATCTAACTACCAACTGATGTCGTTTATAGCGTCGATCAGAGTTGCATAAAGTTCAACAAACATCTTATTTATTCTTATTCAGGATTGACTCATCTTGTACAAGAACTGTAAGTGATATACACTGTATTATTGTGAAATGAAATGTTGTGTTGTGATTAACTGACATGATAAAAAAAAGTTTTTATCGAATATAAATAAATAAAATGAAATGGATGGAGTTTTAAGTCCTACTTTCTGCACCTTATGGGCTAAGGATAACGGGCAAAGTAATGGAGTATGCAATAAGGGAAGTTTTGCCAGGACAGCAGAACGACTCTACTCTTTTTGTAATTTCCAACTGTCGAGGAATCTTTGATGTATAGGCACAAGGGGCCTTTAATTTTCCCACCCGATCAACTATAGTTTTTTTTTGTTGTAAAAATTGGTCTCTAGACCCACATTTGAGTGAAAAAGTGTCTAACTCACTGACCCTTAAAGTAAGTAAAGAAACCGTTGTAGTCTGATACTTGTAGTAAATATATATTAGTTAGTCGACTTGATACTAAATATTTCTATGTAAACAATTGAATTGCATGCTAAAATATTGCAATAATGCTTAATGCAGCAATGAGTACATCCTTAAGGCTCAGATAACATGTTTAAACATTTCTTACAATAAATAGGGTTTTTACACACTCTACAATCATTTTTAAATTTAAATAAAAAACACAGTTTCTTCAAATCAATAAACGAAATCATCTTCATCTAATTCACAATGGAAAAAAGACTTATGGAATTGCGCACTTCCAAATAAAGCTATGCAAATTAGCGGGAATAGTCTTGTGCTAATTAGGGTTAGAATATGGCTAGACAAAGGCGTAATCCTAAGATTGTGTACATACACCAACAGCTACGTAATATATACAACTGCATGGAAGTGAACGTTAACTGATCGTCGTCTAATTAACCAACCTAAATAATGTTTCCATTATAATGAAACAACAGGTTTCAGATTCAGAGAACACTTAACATACTGAGCACTATATCAATACTGAAATATTTGTTTACAGAATTTAATTTCTTGATATATTTTCATATTCTTTTAAATCTCCAGAATTCTGTTGATTATTCTCATAAACTTCAGGACGAGTATTTAAATCTTCATATGTTCTATCTGTAAGACAGAAATACTTACTAGTAACAAGCACCTTGTCATCCTTTTTTCAAGATTTTTTGGTCTGGCCAGAATCATGATGCTATCCTTGTTACATTTACATGTTTCCTGATATTATGTTGAAATATAATATTCAATGTGATTTTAACAAAATGGAACATATTATGTGTTATTTTTTTTTTTTTTTTGTAATATGTAAAAAGTTACCTTCTGAGATTCTATTTGAAAACGTTGCATAACTGAAAGGTAACATTATTAATATTATCATTCTGTCGTTTATATGTTTCTTAACTTAATGTTCTCATCAAAACCTGACTTCAGATGTCAAGTAAATGAATGAAAGGTCATTGTTATATAATCTATCCAAATGTTAAAAAGAGCAATAACATAATTGATTATATATAGATCTAGAGTTTTGATAGAAAAGAAAAGTAAAACCTACCTATCTTCTGGTAATTTCTTCTTTGCTACAAAGTAAGATCAATAATATGATTTCGCGTTAGGTTCTTATACTACCGTACATCAAACAATATTAATTCATTACGAGAAATTAATCTACTCATGAACACAAATGTCCTGTAGTTCTGTTTTGAATGTGCAGTATGCAAATTAGATTTCATTAATAACGCTGCAAATAATTCTTGAGAACATTTTTAAAGTACGCTGTTTGGATTAACGTATCTTATTTATCAAACTTAATTTATCTTGAATGATGTTAGTATAAAATAATTAGTAGTTTAAACTATTTTTGCCTTGATTTCTTTTATGTTGAAACTTTCAGAATAAAAAGGAGACTTATTTGTCCTTAGGTCGATACAGTAATTTCAAAATTACAAAGTAGGTACTTAAAAAAAGAAATTAGCGTCAAGATACTTTAAAGGAAATGTATCTCTAGATATTGTTCTTTTTAGACCACATCCGTTATAAATTATAATATATGGGATCAATACCTGGATGATATTTTCTATAAATAAATATTGTCAGTAAAACCAGAAATACACAAACAACAGATATTCCAATACCAATTCCAATACCAATTCCAATACCAGTACCTAAACCTTCCTGATAACCAGTTGTGTAACCAGAATCTACTTCAATATCCGAGTCTGCAGAATAAATAAATTCGGTAAGAAGTTTCAACTAATATCTAACAATATACTCTTTTTTCACCTTTAATATAGTTTTTTCAGTATCAATATAAGAACTAATTGGTTTAAAAAATTGAGTATGACATTGTAAGAATATACATAATATTACCTTGTTCAATGGGTTAATTTCTATCATTAATAATATTGTGGACAGTAAACAATTTTAATGTAGATATAAAAGTATAATGTCGGAAGAATATATATATTATTACCTTGTTCAATGATTTTAATTCCCCAGGTTTTTACCCTGGTTTTACCATTTATAATATTTTGTACAGTAATAATATAATAACCAAACGATGACTTGTCTAATATCAATTCTAATGTAGATATAAAATTATTTTCAGAAGCTTTCTCAGTTTTGGCAAATGGATATTCTACATCAGATATCAGTTGTTTCCATACAAAACTTGGTTCAGGATAAGCTTCTATGTTTATTCCCAGTAAAACTGTTTCTCCAATGTTTCCTTTGATTTCTTTCTTTAGGTTTTCTTTAAGTATCGGTGGACCTTGGTAGAAAAAAAATACTATTAAATCATGCTGTTTAATAGATTACAGTTGTAGCTGTACAATGATTGATTAAAATGTTACTTATTAAATAATATTATCAGTTTACTGATTTAATATACTTACATCTAATATTTAATGGTAAAGATTTAGTATTTGACTACCCAAAACCATTATTAGCTGTACATGTGTAGATTCCTGTATCCTGATATTTAGCTAATTATATATTTACATCTAATATTTAATGGTAAAGATATCGTAGCTAGCTGCCCAGTACCATTTTATAGATTATAGTATACTGACTAATTAAGTAAAGATTTAGTAGTTGTTGGACCAATACCATTATTAGCTGTATATTTATAGATTATAGTATACTGACTAAAAGTATACTTACATCTTATATATAATGGCAAAGATTTGGTAGTTGACTGACCAATACCATTATAAGCTGCACATGTATAGATTCCTGTATCCTGACATTTAGCTTGAGTTAATGTCCATTGTTGACCAGTGTTAATATTAGTACTAGTAGAAGATGACCAGGTTATAGTAGATATTGGTTTACTATCAACATTACAATTAAATATAACATCAGAACCTTCATCGGCTCCGTTATTTACAGCATCAGATGTTATACTGATTATTTCAGGTGGATCTTAAACATAAATAAAGCACCAAGTCCATAGTCTGGTTTGGTTTCTTATTCTACATGTGCTTTGTTGGAAGTTTTTTTTTTTTTCCATTTTTCATTAAGTATTTCACAATTGCTGATCTCTTTTCGGTTATAAACTTTCTAACGATTTCAAATGGAAGTACTATTTTCCAAATGTTCTAGGAACTATTTCATTCTTAGTCCATAGCAATAATTCTTACAGACTAAATGTAAGTGTAACATCATTTCGTGTTTTTATGGTAGATCATTTTGGATCATTTGCATGTAGTTTACGAAGTTTTGCTATACGCGAAAAAATAGCCATCTTAAAGTGCTCAAGTAATGCAGTTATATACTTACAATGTACATTAACCAGTATAGATTTAGATCTTGTTTTAGGGTTGGTATTTTTAATATTGGTAGCTTCACATGTATAGTTTCCTTCTTGATTTCTTTTTATTTGAGTCAATACAAGATCTTTAGCTGATGATGAAACCGGTCCAGTCCATTTATAATTACATTTATAACAATCAGCTAAACATGTTATAGTTTGATTTCTACCTTCTATTATATTGATACTTGTTACATCTGGTGAGAAAGTAAGTTCATCAGGACCATCTGAAATAATAACAATCGGTTCAGCATGATATAGTTTTATTTCTACCTTCTATTATATTGATGTTTGTTACATCTGGTGAGAAAGAAAGCTTATCAGGACCATCTGAAATAAAAACAATCAGTTCAACATGTGATAGTTTGATTTCTACCTTCTATTATATTGATACTTGTTACATCTGAGAGAAAGTAAGCTCATCGGGACCATTTGAAATAATAACAATCAGTTAACAGTTTATGCTAATATCTCAATTTTCTAGTATACAAATGTACAATAAATCTGAACATAGAGTTATTTTTATGTCGTTTATTAAATGCAGTATGTGTAACTGGACAGGTATAAGGACCAGTTTGTTGTCTGATATCTATTATTAAAAATTATATGCTTACAATAAATCTGAACATTAAGTTGTTTTGTAAGTTGTTTATTTAATACAGTATGTGTAACTGTACAGGTATAAGAACCAGTTTGATCTCTAGTACTAAGTGATAAAGGGTTCTTTAGAATTGTTGTTGAACCATCTTTAGACCAGTGGATGTAACAATCTGGTTTACAATCAGCTAAACAGTTAACACTCTGACTCTTTCCTTCTATAACATCTATATTATCACTAGTTGGGTTAAATCGTATATTCTCTGGACCATCTATAAAAATCATACTCTGATAATTATGTTGCAGTTGACTTAAAGCAAATAAGGTGATGCAAAGAAACAATAAAACTAATTTCATGTTTCGCGGGGAAAAAAGATACTGCTTGTTGTGTCTTTTTTTTTTATTATTAAATCGGGTGACCTCGTGCCTCATTATTTCCGTTAATGGATACAGGTACTCTCAGAAAGATCAATGCCAAGAAGCTTGAAGGCAAGATCCTTGAAAACATTTTGAGGTTTGTGTTCTTTTCTTTCAAAACTGAATAAACCAAACTACGAGGTTTCTTTTCCATGTAAATCAAACAGAGTTTAGAGCATTGTATTATTATACAATAAACAGTAGTACTGTAAAGATTTTATTACCAATTCTCTATGCCTTAGATTTAAATGCAGAATTTGAGATTATATTCTTAACATTGATACAGGTTGTATAAAAGCAAACAACTGGTACTGTTAAATACTTTATATTTACAAGTACTCATAGCAAATACGAATTGTACTCATTTAATTAGTAAAGAAATATTGGGAGTATGGGATGGATATCAACTTACAATAAACTGGTACATTAGTTGATCCTTGTTTACCAGAATTACCTCTACAAGACCATGTTGTATCATCTTGTTTATTTATATTACTTATATTGAGATATAGTTGTTTGTTGTTATTATTTATACATCCACATTTATATCTATTATCTATTGATTGATTCTCACAGGTTGAAGACAATATTGTACATACATCAAGGTTGTTTCTCTTAAGAGTTACACCAGCAGGTGAATCTGTAACATCACATTGTAAACTATAATGTTCACCTAACACTGCATAACTTTCAGGAACTCCTTTTAAAGAATATTGACCTGTAATATAAATAATATGATAATAACAACTTCACATTATTGTTCCTTTTTATTTTATTCTAAAACGTTCCTAACTTAAAACTTTTATTTTCAGCATCCAATTTTATTTGGGACTGATTTCATTTGAATCATTTGAAACTCAATTCGAAATTCAAGTAAATTGGAATTTTGCTTGACCTTGAACCTTAAAAAATAAAAATGCCCTTAAGATATGCAACATTACTTTTGCGTAGTTGAAACTTAGTGTCTATCAATATTTGTAAATCAACCATTTCATTTCATCTCTCAATAATTGGATATAAAGCATTGTGCGATAATTATACACCGAATGCTTTTTTAAAATTTGTTATCAATATAAAGATTCTTTATTGTAGAAATATTATAAAGGTAAAAGTCAAATATCTATAATAAAGATTTTAAATTTTATGCATTTAACAGATGGCAAGTCTGATTTATTCTGTTGTCCTTTAGCTTTACTCTATATCAGGTGTATATCTTGGAGACTAATCTAATACATGTCTATCATCGAGACTAGTATTATAGATGTATATCATGGAGACTAGTTTTATAGATATATATCATGGAGACTAGTCTTATAGATGTGTATGATGGAGACTAGTCTTATAAATGTATATGGTGGAGACTAGTGTTATAGATGTATATCATGGAGACTAGTGTTATAGATGTATATCATGGAGACTTGTGTTAATGGTGTATTTCATGGAGACTAGTCTTATAGATGTATATCATGGAGACTAGTATTGTAGATATATATCTAGGTGACTGGTCTTATAGGTGTATATCATGGAGACTAGTCTTATAGATGTATATCATGGAGACTTGTCTTAATGGTGTATTTCATGGAGACTAGTCTTATAGATGTATATCATGGAGACTAGTATTATAGATATATATCATGGTGACTGGTCTTAAGATGTATATGTTGAGACTAGTCTTATAGGTGTATTTTCATGGAGACTAGTCTTATAAATGTATATCATGGAGACTAGTCTTATAAATGTATATCATGGAGACTAGTCTAATACCATGGAGACTTGTCTTATAGATTTATATCAGGGAGACTAGTCTTGTAGATCTATATCATGGAGACTAGTCTAATAGATGTATATCATGGAGACTTGTCCTATAGATGTCTATCATGGAGACTTGTCTTAAAGATGTATATCATAGAGACTAGTCTAATAGATGTATATCACGGAGACTTGTCCTATAGATGTATATCATGGAGACTTGTCTTAAAGATGTATATCATAGAGACTAGTCTAATAGATGTATATCACGGAGACTTGTCCTATAGATGTATATCATGGAAACTAGTCTTATAGATGTATACCATGGAGACTAGTCTAATAGATGTATATCATGGAGACTTGTCCTTTAGATGTATATCATGGAGACTAGACTTATAGATGTATATCATGGAAACTAGTCTTTTAGATGTATATCATGGAGACTTGTCTTATAGATATATAACACGGGACTTGTCTTATACATGTATATCATGGAGACTAGTCTTTTAGATGTATATCATGGAGCTAGTCTTTTAGATGTATATCATGGAGACTAGTCTTATAGATGTATATCAAAAAGACTAGTCCTATAGATGTATATCATAGAGACTAGTCTTTTAGATGTATATCGTGGAGACTTTTCAATAATAAAAGTGTATATCATGGACACTTGTCTTATAGATGTATATCATGGAGACTTGTCTTATAGATGTATATCATAGAGACTAGTCTTATAGATGTATATCATGGAAACTTGTCCTATAGATGTATATCATAGAGACTAGATGTATGTCGTGGAGACTTGTCAATAATAAAAGTGTATATCATGGGGATTAGTCTTATAGATGTATATCATGGAGACCAGTGTTATAAATGTATATCATGGTGACTTGTCATATAGGTGTTTATCGTGGAGACTAGACTTATAGATGAATATCATGTAGACTAGTCTTATAGATGTATATCATACAGACTAGTCTTATAAATGTATATCATGCAGACTAGTCTTTTAAATGTATATCTTGAAGACTAGTCTAATAGATGTATACCATTGAGACTTGTCTTATAGATTTATATCAGGGAGACTAGTCTTGTAGATCTATATCATGGAGACTAGTCTAATAGATGTATATCATGGAGACTTGTCCTATAGATGTATATCATGGAGACTAGTCTAATAGTTGTATATCACGGAGACTTGTCTTATAGATGTATATCATGGAGACTAGTCTAATAGATGTATATCATGGAGACTTGTCCTAAAGAGGTATATCATTGAGACTAGTCTAATCGATGTATATCATGGAGACTTGTCCTATAGATGTATATCATGCAGACTAGTCTAATAGATGTATATCACGGAGACTTGTCCTATAGATGTATATCATGGAAACTAGTCTTATAGATGTATACCATGGAGACTAGTCTAATAGATGTATATCATGGAGACTTGTCCTTTAGATGTATATCAGGGAAAGACTAGTCTTATAGATGTATATCATGGAGACTTGTCTTATAGATGTATATCATGGAGACTAGTCTTATAGATGTATATCAGGGAAAGACTTGTCTTATAGATGTATATCATGGAGACTTGTCTTATAGATGTATAACATGGCGACTTGTCTTATAGATGTATATCATGGACACTAGTCTTTTAGATGTATATTATGGAGACTTGTCTTATAGATGTATATCATGGAGACTTGTCTTATAGATGTATATAAATGGAGACTAGCCCTTATAGATGTATATCATGGAGACTAGTCTTTTAGATGTATATCGTGGAGACTTTTCATATAGATGTATATCATGGAGACTAGTCTTATAGATGTATATCATGGAGACTTGTCTTATAGATGTATATCATGGAGACTAGTCTTATAGATGTATATCATGGAGACTTTTCTTAGAGTATATCATGGAGACTTGTCTTATGATGTATATCATGGACGACTTGTCTTATAATGTATATCATGGAGACTAGTCTTATAGATGTATATCATGGAGACTAGTCTTATAGATGTATATCATGGAAACTAGTCTTATAGATGTATATCATAGAGACTAGTCTTTTAGATGTATATCGTGGAGACTTGTCAATAATAAAAGTGTATATCATGGGGATTAGTCTTATAGATGTATATCATGGAGACTTGTCTTATAGATGTATATCATGGAGACTTGTCTTATAGATGTATATCATGGAGACTTGTCTTATAGATGTATATCATGGAGACTTGTCTTATAGATGTATATCATGGAGACTTGTCTTATAGATGTATATCATGGAGACTAGTCTTATAGATGTATATCATGGAGACTAGTCTTTTAATGTATATCATGGAGACTAGTCTAATAGATGTATATCATGGAGACTTGTCTTATAGATGTATATCAGGAGACTAGTCTTGTAGATGTATATCATGGAGACTAGTCTAATAGATGTATATCATGGAGACTAGTCTTATAGATGTATATCATGGAGACTAGTCTTATAGATGTATATCAGGTAGACTGTCTTATAGATGTATATCATGGAGACTAGTCTAATAGATGTATATCATGGAGACTTGTCCTATAGATGTATATCATGGAGACTAGTCTAATAGTTGTATATCATGGAGACTAGTCTTATAGATGTATATCATGAAGACTTGTCTTATAGATGTATATCATGGAGACTTGTCAATAATAAAAGTGTATGTCGTAAGTCAAATAAATATAACATAATACATCTCTTACCTGTAATTAGTACTGGTAAATAAACTAAAAGTAGTATTATAAATATATATTTTAACTGCATGTTATTGATTAATATTCAACATGTTGATCTTCTCTATTCATATCTTGGTCTATATAATATTTCATTGCAAGGGTCTAATGTACTTCCTCTTTAACACACGAAACACCAATATACATTATTATGTATTATAGTAAAATATGACCTAAATAAAGAGGATAATACTTGTACAAGCTTTGACATAAACATAAATCCTACGAGGTAAGTAAGCAGGGTGATCTAACATTAGAGCTGTGGTATCCTTTCCAGTTTATAATACAACGGCTCAATAAATTGCTACAATAAAATCACCAAGTGCCAATAAGATAACTTTAATCCTAAATGATGTTGCTAAATTAGCCAAGTGTATTTACTAAGACTATATGATATTAGAGTTTATCCCATACTTGACATGAAAAATAAAAATTTCAAATTTGTTTTAGATGAGTTTTTTTCTCATGTACTATGTCTGTGATGCATTCTAGATCAAAAAAAAAAATTTCAAATTTTTAGTTGGATTCTTGTAGACCATTGAATACAGCCCATTGAATAAACATATTGGTATTCGATGGGCGGGGCCAAAGGCTGTCATCGTTTAACGCATTTGCTTATTTCCATTAGAACCATTTGTTTTAGATGAGTTTTTTCTTATGTACTATGTCTGTGATGCATACTAGATAAAAAAAAATCAAAATTTTTCAGTTGGATAAAAATTATATTCTTGTTTCCCGTTGAAAACAGGCCATTGAATAACTATTTGGTATTCGATGGGCGGGGCCAAAGGGTACACAAGACCAAAATTCATCTAAAACAAAAACAAATTTGAAATTTATATTTTTCATATTAGGTATAGGATAAATAGGTTATCCAATGGCTTACTCGTGGATATGGTTTTTATGCCATGAGTGCTTGTGATATTTTCACGAGTGGCTATCAGTCATGAAAACCATGAGGGATTTAAGTGTTACGGAGTACTGTGTATAGTGGGGATCTTTGAACTAAAACCAGATGCACCTATGTACTCATTCCCAGACAATAATTGTAATAAGTCGAGATCAGATAAAAGTAAAATGATTGTGCTATAATGCATATTTTAATTTATTAATTTGTACAGACAGTAATAAGACAGGTACAAGTATTAGATTTTCTCAAATATGTGAATACTCGACACTTTACAGTTAATAGCCTTGTTCCCTGACATCAATGTAAATTGTGATGTTTTTTTTTATAAAAACAATGTTTTATTCAAAATATATAGATATGAATAGGATTGTGATATCCTATTCGACAGAATCCCTCAATAATCTACGCCATATGGTTCAAGCAGCAAGTAAGGGATTGTTAAGGAAAAATATGAGCAGTGGTTTATAAGGGTGGAATCGTTCGTTAAAGGATTGAAGATTATCAAGATGGGCTACTTTAAATGTTGCGATAAACTAATCTAATATTGAATGTTGAATGGATGTGAGAATGAATGGCTCAATTAAACTAAAGTTTGACCCAAGAGGGTCGACTGCTGGTACTGATAATAATTTGATGTGGATATTCGTGAAATTCTTCTGAGTAGTGGTTTGGTAGTGGTCGATCAAAGACTTAGAGCCATATCTCTTTGACATCCCGTACTATTCCCATTGACCGCAAAACAAGACATGGCTGACCCTACCGAGTAGCAAACCCACTATAACAATCTTTAAAAGATATCAATTTGAAGGTAAATGTTTTAAAATATCGATTATAAGGTAACATCAGGTTTCAGATTCCGTACACTGTACAAATTATATATTGAGCTCTAATTTATTAATATTAAAATCTAATTATTACTCTCAATTTAAGAGAAAACATTTAATAAGCACCAGACAAATATTGGATGTTTTTTTAATATTACTAGTACAAATATCACAGTCTGCTATATTATATAATATACTGGATCTTAGTACTGTATCAGATGTCACAGTCTGCTATATTATATAATATACTGGATCTTAGTACTGTATCAGATGTCACAGTCTGCTATATTATATAATATACTGGATACTAGTACTGTATCAGATGTCACAGTCTACTATATTTATATTACTGGATACTAGTACTGTATCAATGTCACAGTCTGCTATATTATATAATATACTGGATCTTAGTACTGTATCAGATGTCACAGTCTGCTATATTATTAATATACTGGATGCTAGTACTGTATCAGATGTCACAGTCTGAAATATATTACTATAATATGACAATGGGATAGTAGTACTGTTATCAATGTCACAGTCTGCTATATTATATAATATACTGGATACTAGTACTGTATCAGATGTCACAGTCTGCTATATTATATAATATACTGGATAGTAGTACTGTATCAGATGTCACAGTCTGCTATATTATATAATATACTGGATATAGTACTGTATCAGATGTCACAGTCTGTATATTATATAATATACTGGATAGTAGTACTGTATCAGATGTCACAGTCTGCTATATTATATAATATCTGGATCTTAGTACTGTATCAGATGTCACAGTCTGCTTATTATATAAATACTGGATAGTAGTACTGTATCAAATGTCACAGTTCTATATATATATTACTGGATAGTAGTACTGTATCACGATGTCACAGTCTGCTATATTATATAATATACTGGATATAGTACTGTATCAGATGTCACAGTCTGCTATATTATATAATAACTGGATACTAGTACTGTATCAGATGTCACAGTCTGTATATTAATTACTGGATCTTAGTACTGTATCAGATGTCACAGTCTGCTATATTATATTTACTGGATAGTAGTACTGTATCAATGTCACAGTCTGCATATATAATATACTGGATTAGTACTGTATCAGATGTCACAGTCTGCTATATTATATAATATACTGGATAGTAGTACTGTATCAGATGTCACAGTCTGTATATTATATGTACTGGATATAGTACTGTATCAATGTCACAGTCTGCTATATTTATTTGTTGACGTATTATATCTTTATATATGAAACATCCGAACTTTCCATCGTTATTATATCTATAATGTCAACCAGTACTTTAAATATATGTACTGTAAGACGAAATTATTTATATAAATTAATGGGAATAGTTTTGTATCACAAGTCACTTCTCATCATACTTAAATCGCTGCAGGTACCAGATAGCAAAACAAAATAAAGTTTAGTCTGAATGATCTGTAACTCCCGTTACTAAACTGGTTACTTTTAGGTGTTACTCTTTGTTGATATAATATTTAAAAAAATTGATGAGAGTGGTGAGAAATAAATATGTAATGTTTTATGTGTTAATAATTATTTCTATGTTAATATATAAAACATTACCTTCTGGGTTTCTATTTGAAAACGTTGCATAACTGAAAAATAAGAAGATTTCTTAAATATTTGGAAGAGAATTATTAGTCTGTATCAGTTCCTCTCAAGATATGATTTATTGCTTATTGCCATTCCCATTATTTTACCTTAATTGCATCATTTCAATGGTTGTAATTTTGTTTAGGTATATTATACCATTTTGTATCATATTTTCACTTTTCACCTGATGATGACAATAGATTGTTGAAACGTTGTGTGTAATAAATCTAAGAAGTAGTATACCATGAAACTTTGTTCCGTTATTTAAGATATATCAATCTGTTAATGTTATCATTCTGTCGTTGATATTTTTCTAAACTTTGTGAATGAAGAACGAACTTTGCCATCGTTATTATATTATAATGTCATCCAACTTTCAAAAGTGCGTAACATAATTGATTTAATATTATATGAATAGTAGTTACAACTTGTTTTAGACCATAAAAAAAATTAAAACCTACCTATCTTGTGGTGCTTTCTTCTTTGCTACAAAGTAAAATAATATAATATGATTTCAGTTTGAATTTGTCTAGATAATCTTGTTCAGCTTAATTTTATGTATCCATATATATTTTCAGAATTGAAATCAGAAATCCGTTCCTATACAAGTATCTTCAAAAACTTTTATGTATTTAATATTATAACGTTGGTACAGTCAGGCCTTGATAAATATACAATATATATACTAAATCAAACAATACAAGTTTTGACTTGATGATTTTTATGTTGAATCTTTCAAATTCAATATGAAACATATTTTGTTTAAATCCATACAGTAGTTTTAAAATTTAAATATAGACAGTAACGACAAGATACTTCAATGGAACGTTTCTCTATTGATGACCTACAAGTTTAAAATTAATTTGGTCACATAACTCTTCCAATCTTCTTAACAAATCGGAATTCCTCTTTAAGAGCATCACCCCCGTTATAAATTATGATATTTGAGATCAATACCTGGATGATATTTTCTATAAATAAATATTGTCAGTATAACCAGAAATACACAAACAACAGATATACCAATACCAATTCCAATACCAGTACCTAAACCTTCCTGATATCCAGTACCTAAAGCTTCCTGATATCCAGTGCCTATTCTTTCCTCATAATTAGTTTTTTTTACAAAATTCTTCTTTAATATCCGCGTCTGATGAATAAATCAACATAGTCGATAGTTTCAACTAATATATTTAATTCATATAATTTATTTAAGTATATACTTCATGTATTCAATGTGCATATGTCCCAATGTATTAAAATGACTCGTTAACACAATGCATTGAACAGATTGGTTTACCCAATATATAAGTAACATAATAATTTTGACGTAAACCTATATTTAATTTCCAATACACTGATTACACCATACTATTAATGATTATTGTCAAATGTTGTATACTATACTAAATAGAAAAAATATTTATAATACCTCTTTAATTTTAATTTCCCGGTATCTACCATTAACAATATTTTATAAAGTAATATATTTTTATACGCCCACATGAAATGGGGGGCGTATATTGTCGTCACCCTGTCCGTCCGTCTGTCGGTCCGTCTGTCTGTCCGTCTGTCGGTCCGTCTGTCTGTCTGTCCACAATTGCTCGTAAACACTCTAGAGGGCGCAATTCTTAACGGATTTTGATGAAACCTGATATGAGTGTTTATGATCACGCAAGGATTAACCCTATTGAAAATCAGCAAAATCGGAACAAATTTAGTATGAGTTCTTGCCCTTGTACTTGAATGGCTCGTAAACACTCTACAATGTGCAATTCTTGACGAATTTTGATGAAACTTGGTGCGAGAGTTTGTTATAACTCAAGGATAAACCCTAATGAAAATCAACGAAATCGAAAAAACATTTAGTATGAGTTATTGCCCTTGTTCTTGAAAACGCGTTCAATTTGAGCTTGTAAACACTCTTGAGAGAACAATTCTTAATGGATTTTGATGAAACTTGGCTTGAGTATTTGTTACCACCCAAGGATGAAGCCTATTGAAAACCAGTTTAATCGAAAAAAATTTAGTGTTGTTTTTCTTTTTCGAAATCCAATAGTGAATGCACAAAGAAACAACAATATATTAAGTTATACGTACAGTAGTAAGCACTTTAATTGAATCCCCCGAGGCCTTGGCTACTAGCCTATTTATATAAAACTTATACTTCTAGAACAATCAAGAAGTAACTGTAACAATCCAGAAGTGATACATTGTTGCACACTGTTTTCACAGGTCATATTGCATCATAATATTAGTTGAGAAACCTTCAGTAACTTCTGGAAAGATAATTTTTAAAGTTCTAGAATAATCTGGGTCAATACCATACCACCCCCCCACCAAAACTGGTTTTATAAACCTCAGCAACAAATCTTCACTTTTGGTTTGCGCTTTCGCTGGGATCGTCTTGGGTTATCGGGTCCATACTCCGAAATATGTTTCTTCGACTTCGGTTGATATGGTTGAGTTTCGCCTTGAGGCATGCATTGTACTTCCGCTGAAGTTTCTGTCACAAACTCAGAATGAGTGTCTGGTTTCTCTCCAGGTTCGTTGTCCTCCTCAGTTGCGTATCGGGGTTGCAGCTGTTCCCAGTGTCTTCTCCAAACTGGACCATGAGGTACGACCTTAACATTGAAACAGCTAGGGAATACCAGGAACCCATCGAGGATGTTTGTCACGGTAAGGTCCAAAATACAGCGCATATACAGGGTCTCCAGCTTTATACTGTTTTCTCACCTTACAGACTCCTGTGGATTCTTGGCGTTTCTCAGATTTTAATGCCTCCTTGGTCTGTTTGCCCTGAGCTATGTGTGCAGGCGATGCAGTAGGGTATCTATTCGTGTTCGTATCTGTCTGGACATCAAGAGTTCACTCGGGGACAAGCCAGTTGATGTTGATGTTCTCCGGTACTGTATCAGAAACTCTTAAGTGCTCTTTTTGGTGGTTGAGATGACTTTCTCATGGCTTGCTCGAATGATTGTACCAAGCGTTCAGCTGCTTCGTTTGTAGCTGGAGAATAAGGTGCACCGGACAAGTGGGTAATATCCCGTTCTTTGCACCAACTCTGAAATTCTTCTGAAGTAAAGGTAGTGGCATTATCAGTCACCAGCGTATGTGGATATCCAAAAAGAGCGAAATCTTCTTCTAGCAAATCTAAGGTTGCTCTAGATGATGTAGATGTAGTAGGATGAATGCAAGGATACTTTGAATAAGTATCTGTAATCACCAACCAATCTTTACCCATGAAGTTAATAGCATGATCCACGTGTAATCTACTCCAAGGCTTTTCTGGAAGCATCCACGGGTGTATCGGAGGCTTTGATGAATTATTTTGGTGCTGGCCACATGAATCATAACGGCGACTTGTCATTTCAATAGCAGTATCGATGCCAGGCCAGTAGACTGCAGTTCTTGCTAACTGTTTCAGCCTTTCCATGCCAAATGTGGATGTTGGATTTCACAGGTTCGACTTGGAGGCTGAGAACTTTGATAGCGAAAACCATATCCATATCTTCACCACCTTCGTCCCTGTCGAAATCAGAATCACCTCCACTTGGCAAGCGACTAAGTGCATCTGCATTTCCATGATCGGATGTTTTCTTATATTCGATTTTGTAGTCGAATTGATTTAACCATAGGACCAATCGAGCTAGTCTGTTAGCTGCAAGGAGTGGTGTTCCCTTCTTTGGTGCAAATGATCTGTTACCAGTACAAATATTCTTCCATAAAGAAATTGATAGCATTTCCTTAAGCCGAATATGATAGCCAGGGCTTCTTTGTGAATTTGGCGGTAGTTCCTCTCTGCAGATGTAAGAGTCTTCGACATATTGGCAATTGGGCGCTCGCTTTCGTCTGGTTAGCGATGAAACAATACTGCTCCAATCCCAGCATTACATGCATCACAAGCTAGTCCAACAGGTTTGTTAGGATCGATGTGAACAAGGACTTGATCAGAAGCAAGTATAGTTTTCAACTGTTGAAAGGCTGTCTGTTCTTCTTCTTTCCATTGCCGTGTTGTAGTTTTCTTGTAAAGTGGCTCTGCTATGGTAGACAGGTTGGGTATGAACAAAACAAAAACTGTACTGAAGGGCAGCATAAGTCTGGTCCAAGGTTGCTGAATGTTGAACTTTTACACTCGCACTCTTATCTTGGTTGTTTATGCTTTTAATTCCCAGAGCATTGTCAACTGAAATTCCTAGTGCCTGGATTCCGTCCCAGTAAGTTTAGATCGGGGATCTTTGTAACAATGTAAGAAACCGAGCGTTCATTTACACAGTTTTTGGATCTACTATTTGGGCGTTAAAGGTTCCCAACACCAGCATGTTGTGTTGACTTGCAGATTCATATTTATATGTGACCTCTGCTAGTTTAGGTTTTCCAAGTTGTTTCCAGATCGGCAACGAGACAAAATTTCCTGAAGTTGCTGTGTCTAGTTCCATGGTAAACTCATGGTCTTTAATTCTGATTGGTATATCATCTGAAACTTCACCCAGAATCGCTTTAATTAGCTCAGATTTCCTTATTTTCTTCACTGAAGCTTCGGTGTGGTTGGATTGCTGTTGTTTCTTCTTGCAAAAAGCTTCAATGTGTCCTTTCTTCTCACAAAAGTGACATTTAGAATCTTTGTAAGGACAGTCTGGGGCTTTATGACCTTTTCCACATCGGTAGCATTTGACCTCCTGGTGTGTGGGTTTAGGTTGTTGATGGCCTTTATGTTGATTCATTTTGTTGTTCTGCCTAACTTTGTTCACTGGTTTTGGTTTGGAAGCATGTACTGTTTCCTTGGCAACCTTTGCTGCATCTTCGGTCTCGACAGCGACTTGGACTGCCTTGGCAAAATCTAGTTGATCGTCGCGTATTTTGAAGAGTGCTTTAAGAACCGCTTCATTGTTAACAGAACATATGAATCGTTGTCGTAGTGCTTCGTCCTGGGGATTCGTTATAGATTGGAAATCACATGTAGCTGCGTCTTGACGTATACGAGCTGCCAATTCTTGAATTGTTTCCCCTGGTTTCCATTGCATATCACTCCAGAATTTGAATCGTTCACACACAATGAAACGTTTTGGATCAAACTGTTCTTTCATAAACTTCTCAAGTTCATCTATTTTCAATGTGTGAATGTCTCTAGGTGGGTTCATTTGAGTAGCCAAGGTAGACAGTTGTTTGTAGACTGCCGTAGTTTGGTTTGTCAAAAACACTTGTGCAGTTCGGCTTTCGGGTTCTGCATTTGCTGCCAGAAAAGTGCAGAATCGTGAATAATAATCAGGCCAAAGTTCAGTTGTTGGATCGAAAGAAACAAATGGTGGCACAGATGTTGTAACAGTTGTTAAAGAGGAAGTTGGCTCACCGTTAGATTTTGAAGTCCATCAAAGTGTCCCTTTCTTCTCTACGTTGTCTGGCTTGAATCTCCATTTGCTCTCTTTGTGTCTCCATTTGCTCTCTTTGTTGTCTGACTTGAATCCCCATTTCCTCTCTATGTTGTCTGGCTTGAATCTCCATTTGCTCTCTTTGTTGTCTTTATTTGTTCAGAAAGAAGTTTAATCAATTCTGTAGATTCTGCCATGTTTAAACTTTCTGACATTAACCACCGTTTTCCGGAAAATGATTAGATAAATCCTAGTAATAATCCTTATGTAGGTATCCTATAGGCGACGCCAAATTTCTGTTGTATTTCTTTCTCGAAACTCGTAGAATAGAGACACACAGATCAAAAAGTAACAGTAGATTTATTTAAAGGGGCACAGTCTTGATTTGTTTCGGACAATCATCCGACAGCCTCAAACACATGAAATCTTTTGTTTAGCTAATCAGAAATAGTCTACAGACTAACCTTTGAAATTTGAGCCTTCAAATCCATGTGTATCCATGATTATCCGTGTTTGAAAATCATAATGTCTTAAGATATTATGAACGTCCCGCCATATTGGAAAATCAAAGAGTTATAAATAGACTACTGCGCAGGCCCACACTTATAAAACTAAAAGAAAGTACATGAAATAACAATTGTAGATTTTGTCAACAGGACACACAATTTTCAGACTGACTGAAGACCAGCCGCGTACAGCACGGAAAAAAAATAAAAAGTGAAATTTTTGAGTATTTCTGAGGACTGCTTTTAAATGTAACAAAGGCCCAAAACGACCCCTAAAAATCAAGATTGTGCCCCTTTAATGCACAAAGAAACAACAATATATTCAGCACAATGTATAATACACAAGTTATACGTACAGTAGTAAGCACTTTAATTGAATCCCCCGAGGCCTTGGCTACTAGCCTATTTATATAAAACTTATACTTCTAGAACAATCAAGAAGTCACTGTAACAATCCAGAAGTTATACATTGTTGCACACAGTTTTCACAGGTCATATTGCATCATAATATTAGTTGAGAAACCTTCAGTAATTCTGGAAAGATAATCTCTACAGTTCTAGAATAATCTAGGTCCATACCATTACATTTAGTGTCAGTTATTGCCCTTGTTTTTAAAAACGTGTTCAATTTTTGGCTTGTAAACACTCTACAAAGAACAGTTATTGACCGATTTTGACAAAACTTGCTGAAATTGTTTACTATAGCCCAAGGATGAACCCTTTTGAAAATAGAAAATATCGAAATATTTTTAGTATCACTTATTGCCCTTGTTTTTGAAAACACATACAATTTGTGCCTTGTAAACACTATACAAAGCACAATTATTGACCGATTTTGACACAACTTGCTGAAATTGTTTAATATCACCAAAGGATGAACCCTATTGAAAATCAAATATATCGAAATATATTTGATACGAATTATTGCCCTTGCTTTATAAAATGTGTTCGATTTTTTCCTTGTAAACACTCTACAAGTCACAATTCTTGAGCAATTTTGCCGTAACTTGGCAGAGTATTTGTAATCACCTAATGATGAACCCTATTGAAAAATATTTAGTATTAGTTATTGCCTTCTTTTGGAAAACTCGTCAAAATTTCTGGCTTGTAAACCCTCTAGAAGGCACAGTGATTTACAGATTTTGACAAAATTTGCTGAAATTGTTAATTATCACTCAAGGATGAACACTATTTTTTTTGAAAACAAGAAATATCACATAATATTTGATTGCCCTTGTTCTTTCAAATGATTTCGATTTTTTGGCTCATAAACACTCTGCAAGTCACATTTCTTGACTGATTTAAACGGATCTTGAAATGAGTATGTGGAATCACCTAAGGATGAACCCTATTGAAAATCATATAAATCTTAAAAATTTAATATCAATTATTACTCTGTTTTTGAAAAGAAGTATATGTATATTTTATTTTTTATTCAAGATCAATGCTGCCAGTGGGCGTATATTACCTTGCCTGGCAAGCTATCTTTAATGTAGGTATTATATAAAATGTATAATGTTGGAAGAATATATATACCTTGTTCAATGATTTTAATTCCCCAGGTTTTGAATCTAGTTTCACCATTAATAATATTTTGTACAGTAATAATATAATAACCAAATGACTTGTCTAATATCAATTCTAATGTGGATATAAAATTATTTTCAGAAACGTTTTCATTTGTAGCAAATGGATATTCTACATCAGATATCAGTTGTTTCCATACAACACTTGGTTCAGGATAAGCTTCTATATTTACTCCCAGTACAACTGTTTCTCCAATGTTTCCTTTGATTTCTTTCTTCAGTTCTTCTTTAAGTATCGGTGGACCTTGTTAAGATTTTTTTTAAATATTACTAAATAAATAATATTTAATGGTAAAGTTTAAGTAGTTGACTGACCAATACCATTATTAACTGCACATGTATAGATTCTTGTATTCTTAGCTTGAGTTAATCTCCACTGTTGACCAGTGTTAGAATCAGAACTAGTTGAAGATGACCAGGTTATGGTAGACATTGGTTTACTATCAACATTAGAGTTAAATATAACATTAGAACCTTCATCAGCTATACACAACACACTCAAGAAATAGAAATGCGACAAATGAAGAAATAGCAACCAGAAATCTAAACCCTTTAAGGTACGTAACTGATGAAATTGTTACAAACGTCCATATCAATGTAAGAAGCATTTGTGTACTGAAAAATTATTTACTTGCTTTTAATATTTAATGGTAAAGATTTAGTAGTTGTTGGATCAATACCATCATTAGCTGTACGTGTATAGATTATAGTATACTGAATATTATATACTTACATCTAATATTTAATGTTAAAGATTTTGGAGTTGTTGGGCCAATACCATTATTAGCTGTACATGTAAAGACTCCTGTATCCTGACATTTAGCTTGAGTTAATGTCCACTGTTGACCAGTCTTAATATCAGTACTAGTAGAAGAAGACCAGGTTATAGTGGAGTACAATAGTACAGTTAAGTACAGCATTGGATGTTATACCATGATATCGATAATTTCTTTTGATCTTTTCGAAGTTAAAGCACGATTTGCCCTGTAACTGTATAGAGAGAGGAGGGACTATACTTGTCTGCACAGAGCACCAGTGACATTATAAGTCAGCATGTGCTACAATGTACAAAACAAGATAAATTGTATTCATATAATTATGGTTACATAATAGATTATTTTAACACAAAATTACAATTATTGAAACTGATGTTACGCCCTTCGTGCTCAGTGTTTATATCGATTATCTCGTGAAAACGTGCTATATGTACTAGTATTACGTTTATTGGTTATATCTGGTGGACAAAAGTTTTTAAATATGAAATTCCTTAGAAATTAACTACATATATAATTATCTGACTCTTTTACTATTAAATCGGATAATTTGTATCTAACCCCACAATGTTTGAGAATATATTGTCTTCCGTTGATTATGCTTACTCTTACAGGGCAGTTTTTTGACCAATTACTTCATTGTATTTTATTTATTTTTTGTGCATGTGTTTGTTGGCAATTAGTGATCCAATGTTGGTATATGATTTTCTGGTGATAACTTTAGGCTTGTTGTTATTGCCAGGAACCTTTATAACCCATTCGGCACAAATACTTAAACAATTTTTATGTCTACAAATACAATAACACATGTTTCTTATTATCAGATGGTGCCAAAGTTTTGATTTTATGAATAATCATGAACATAAATTGATATGATGATAAACTAGGCAGTGATATACTTACACTATACATTAACTTGTATAGAGTTAGATCTTGTTTTAGGTATGGTATTTTTTATATTTGTAGCTTCACAAGTACAGTTTCCTTCCTAATTTCTTTTATTTCAGACTTGTTTCTCACAAGAGTAATACCACCAGGATTATCAGTAAAATTACATTGTAATCTATAGTTGTCCTTAGACCTCCTCTTACAATATATTCACCTGTACAATCAACATAATGATAGCCTTCAAAGTTTTTAATGAAATGATAATTGTACATCGCTGACTGTTAATACTTTAGTTTTAAAAAATCAATAGGAATTCAAATCTAAACAAATCTGAATTCAAGCACTTTAAAGCCATTTTGCCTCGCCTAGAGCCCTTGAAATATAAAATTCCATAATAATGCAATCAAGACACTTAACAGTCTATTCATATTTTAAATCAACCATTTTTTTCCCGTCTCTGAATAATAACAGTATAGATTAATCGGATATAAATATACTTTAATGTAGAAATATTGTCATGGAAAAGTCAGTGTATCTTGGACACTGATAGCATCAATTTGCACCATTTCGGACGTCTGTGGTTCCTGCAATTCCACTAAAACTTATGTCGTTACTAATCGATAAGGCTTTTAAGTGATTAGAAGAATTGCAGGAATCTCAAAAGTTTGATTGAAAAACACAAAATAATGTTAACAGTTTACCGCTACACATAGACTTTTTCTTTACAATCCCTTTAAGTGCAAGTTGAAATGTTGTATTTTGTTACCTAGAGACAAGCCTATCGTATGATTGTATATCACGAGAAATATTTATCAATAAGTACTGGTAAATAAACTATCGGAATAAATATGGATATACATTTATACTCAACGTTATTGACTAAAATGCAGCAAGACGATATGCTCAAGATAGTGTTTTATTGCGATATTCTTTTTCACTTCCTCTTTTACCCATATAAATAGTTATATATATAATTGCTAAACATGACCTAAATTTAAAGTATAATATTTAACCTATGAGAAATTGTTTTAAGGCCTTCGAGGTATGTAACGAGGGTGATGTAAGAGCTTTCAGTGAATAAGTTATATAAATCTTGAATATTACATTAGTTCACTTAAAAGTCAAAACAGCAAAGTTTAAAATAAAAAGAGTTTAGTTATAATACTTCTTTCTTCTGTAAACTTTTTGGAAGCTTTTCAAGAATCTCTCGCAGAAAGGTTCCCCACAAAACATCCATTCGGCCACTAGCCGGTTGCAGGAGATGCATCAATGCTTTTTTCAATTATTTCTGTTGCAAAATATTTCAGTAGTGATAAGTCTAGCGTAGTTATTTTTGGAGAAGATTCATATTTGACATAGTTCGGTGTTTTAATATTAGAAAGTAAATCGAAAGCACCTATGTATGCATACTAGACTTATCCCACACATTAGTTTTATAAGGCGAGATCATCTATTTTTTTATGCATATCAAGTAAAGTAAAATAGGTGTGTTATGAGGACTTTTATTCCGACAAATATAGTAAAACAACAGCTTACATGTAATACAGGTAAGATATTTTCTTAAATTCTGAATACGCTCCAATGTATACTTACATATTCGAAAACATCCATGTACTTTTTGATTTCTTCCCATTGTAAAAATCGTTAGCCCCTGCGTAAAAACGACTACAATATATAATTTACGAGTGCTTTTCAGGTACATTTTGTCTTAAAAAAATTGAAAATTGGCCATCAAGAGTTTCACCCGTTAACTTACTTGGTGTCAAAACTGCACGATAAAACCCATTTAAGTAATTTAGAATTGTGTTTCAATAGTTTCTTGGTTTAGTAGATATATTATTAGAGGTATACTTTTCTATAGAAGCACTGGTGTAGGTCACAAGTTAAGAATATGCTATGAATTTAAATATACATTAATTTGATATTCATCCTTGAGTTCTTTATAAAAGCGTTACACAATGTTCTATAGAGATTATATTCTATATTTTCAAGGCAGCTGATGAGTACATCTGATGAATATATACTCTTATTGACTTTGAGACATTGAATTTTGTGTCCATTCTAAGAGGTAGTATTCAGTAGTCGTAAAATATCCTGAAAATTTAAGTATAATTTAAGATATAAATCTGCATTACATGACCTAAATATTATTTCGTCACGTTAGTTGAACAAAGAACAAGTTTGAACTTTTGGCAACATTATTGTATCAAATACAATATATATCTAGTTGCGAGATTATACAAGAGTTGAACTAAAGTATTTGTATATGTTCTTACTATTGTTACATTTGATATTTATTTTTTATTGGTTGAGTTGTATATAAAATACTCGGAGATCATTGTGGTTGTACTATATCCTTGGTCAAACACTTTTATAATTCGGATATTTTCTTATTCAAGGTTTAAGAATTATTATCATTAACGTTACTTAATTATGAATTGGAGAACTATAAAATCTATCTTTTATTTAAGATTCATATTGATGTCTTTCCAATTATTTGTTGTTGTTTTTTTTCAGTCGGATACTAAGAATCAATTATTATGGAACTTTATAAGAATTGTATTATTATTACAGTTATATACATAGTGGTTACCTTGTCAAATGTTTGTGGAGGTAAAATAGTTTAATTTAGTATTAAGATGTGTATCTTATAGTGTTCTGAGATGGAATATTATTCCTACTAATAAAATTAGTCTCTGGTATGTTTCTAGACGGCGTTTATATCTCACATCAGTATTAGTTTTAGTTATAACACTGTTGTGTGTTATTTGTAGAAATTGGTGTAAACTGTGGACCTGGTGCTGTTGTTGGACAACCATACAAATTACAATGTACTAATATACCAGCTACTACCAGTGGTATAAATGTATTTTTGGAGGGTGTAAGCAATAGTATTATATTTTGTTTTACATCTAAAGATTGTATTCCACGGGATCCTTCATTATACAGTGTTGTTTCACCACACAATGAATCATTATATTTTACTATAAAGAATGTAACAACAGATGATGTTGGTAAGAAAGTATATTGTGTAGATAGTACAACTCTAGTTCATTCTCAGCCAAGCTGTACAATTGCGAGTAAGTATCATATTAAATGTTATGTGATCAGTCCAATAAATTTGTAAAGGTTTTTTTTTATCTTAATGGCTTTAGTGTCTGTGGAATAGGGTCAGTAGCATTATAATCTATGTCATAGTGTGTTTGAAAGACTCAATGCATAATTATTATATGACATACATTAATGGTAAGAAGGACATAAACTCATATAATTTTCAAAGACCCCAATGTTTACATTATAAAAAACCTGGAAGTTTATTTTCGCAACTAGTTAAACATTAATTAACTGTTAACAGAACACACTAGTCTTCAATTACTTGAACTGCGTTGAATTGGTTCGAGGTGGTCAAGGTTAGGCAAGGGGCAGATATTAGATGAGGTTCAAATAATATCTTATTATATCTTCATTTTTAAACTCAAAGTGTTTTTACTTTACGATAAGTCTCACCGTTTTAACATGACAATTTCTGAATTCTCCAACTGAAATATTTTGTTGTAGATCCAATTGTTCCCGAAAGTACCACGAGTATTTCTGATCAACCTTATCAAGGTAAGCAAATTAGAATGCATCTTGTGACTGCGCTTCCGTTGTAAAAAACTTCTGACAGATACTGTGCAATAATCTACCGTGAGTATAAAATTCCGAATTCCCGAAATGCCTTAATTGGGTCAGAAAAAAAGAAAAAAAAGAAACTAAATTCCCGCTAAAGGTCGTGAACAACATCAAAATCAACATTTTTACGTAAAAAAAACCCAAGTAATTTAAAATTGATTTTCTTTGGTCAAATCAACATATTATCTCTTAGTGTTGTGTACAGCAATTCTATTTCAAGTAGGAAAATATATGAATAATGCTGTATACCCATTGCTATGTTTAATTTTTAATAACTTATTAGTCAATGAAAACTGTTTGTGGTTTGTGTCTCCCCATTGTCTCCGTGACTGTGTGCCTTACTGTGATTACCAGCCATGACGAGTCAAGGAGAGGATTCATATTTGAATAGCTACTAAAAGTTTTCATTGACCAAAAGCGATTAAACCTGTTAAAAGGTAAATCATATCAAGTGATAGACGCTATTATTCAAAATTATCTCACCAGAAAAAAGAATTGCTGTAGATAAAAGAAATAGATATTTTGATATAATCAAAGAAAATCGTTTTTAGTTCAGATTCAAATTTGAATATCAAAGTTTGTTTATTAACAAAGAGCTATTATACCTGTTAAAAGCTAGATCCTTGACACTATTATTTACCAATTATCTCACCAAAAATAGAATTGCTGTACACTTGCTGTACATATATTGCTACCTAGAGATATAACTACAAAAATCACATAGTGAACTTTTTCAAAGCCTATATTTTGTAATTTGCGACAAGTGAAAATTATTCTGTTAAGAATTTAAATCAAAAAACTCTTTATATTTCTAAATATCAATTTGAAACCTTCCTCTTTCAAAATATTATTTATTACTTATTCCCATGGATTCTTTTCCGCTTGGTTTTACAAATTAAATTTTATAAGAGTATTTTTTATATTCGTTTTATAGTATCTCATTTGTTTAAGACGGTTGGTCCGTAATTGTCTTCATTGTCGTATATATGAGCTGATTTTCATGTGTTCACAAACATCTTCTACTACTAAAATACTATTTTTACATAAATTGTTATTAAATACAAGATCATTTCCTATTTTCACATGTTTATTTTCCTAATCAGATTTTCTATTTTTGTTCATATTTAGATTGAGTTAGATCATCAGTATAACTAATCACTTTATACAATCGATTCCAACATTTCGTATTGTTTGTAGTAAAAATATTTTATTTATTAAGTTAAAATATATTTAAGGACACAGGGTTCTCCTGCATGATCAAATGATTCGGTTGGAACTTATTAAACCTAAGAAAATCATCATTAACGCTAATAAATGCTTTATTAAAATCAACAAGCAATAAGAACCCAGTGATCTTTTTTCTTTTCTTTTTTCTTTTTTTCTTCTTCAAAACAATTGTCAATAATTGTTATATTGTTTTGTATGTTTATGCCTATTTGGAATATAAGTAGCGTGATATGATTAGTCTTTTTAACGATATATACATTTAAGATTAATTAATTATATAACATTTCAATTTTCTGACTTTGTGGGTTGTGATGGTGACGGCAGATTACGTATAAGCAATTCTGGAAATGGAAACAGCGTTTTATTTTATTTTTATAGTAATTGGTGTAAACTGTGGACCTGGTGCTGTTGATGGACAACCATACAATTTACAATGTACTAATATACCAGCTACTACCAGTGGTATAAATGTATTTCTGGGTGATGTAAGCAATAGTATTATATTTTGTTTATCATCTAAACAATGTGCTTCAAGGAATTCTTCATTATACAGTGTTGTTTCTCCACACAATGAATCATTATATTTTACTATACTGAATGTTACAACAGATGATATTGGTAAGAAAGTGTATTGTGTAGATGGTGCAAATCTTGATCTTTCTTCAGCAAGATGTCAAATTGGTAAGTGTTATCTGATGTAAATATCTTTCGTTGAGATAAAGACGGTTGGAGTCACCAACAGGTCATTGACTAAACGTTTTTGCATTGGTATTTCTAGATAAGGTAGACATAAAAAGCTGGCTCACAAATACCAGAACCCTACTATACTTCGTCATGATAATTATATTTTCTATGAATTATACTTGTCATAAACTATCTGTCAAAAAAATATGTCAAACTGACATAAAGATTCAATAAATTTTGCTGAGTTGATATTATTCAATTTGGTGTTATTGAACATGTCTTGTTCTGGAAAGCTGTGGACGTGGCAATCTTTTCAAGCTATGGTTTCTATATTTCTGTTTCAGATGGCGATGAGAATGGATTAAGTGGTGGTGAAAGCGCAGCAATTGTGATTGGGTGTTTAGTTTTCGTTGCTGTTATAGTTGTTATCTTTATAATGTGGAATAAGAAATGCTTTTGCTTTAGCAAGATATAGAAATTATCATATTCCTTTCTTTTTAAGATCTCATCTAAACTGAAACATGCTTTCAGACTAGAATAAAAATATAGACTGTAGTTTTTACTAATATATTCTTTGTAATTCACTTTTTTATGTGTCAACTTTTGTCTGTTAACGAGTATAAATCCGAATATGTTCACCACTACATTAATTTCGAATACGACATGCCTTATATTCTTGGTAGATCCAGAAAACATTAAGTCTTTGAGTGATTCATAAAAAAATGTTAAACTATTATGGTCTGAGGTTTTTTAAATTATTTTCTTACATGAAATTGATAACGCTGTTTCATTCAGTGTAAATTATGGCATGATCATTGTTTACTTTTTATCATAATAGTTTCCGTGACTGCAACAGAGAAAGTGGACAATAATGTTCAGAATTAAATCACTTTATAAAAAACGATTTGGAATTCGATTCCAAAATACTGACGTCTTTCAGTTAGAAACATTTTTATCTGTTTAACTTATTAGTAAACAGGCCCTGACCAAGTTGCGAATTGACCCAGGCGAACGAATGAAAAGTGGTGGGAAAAAAGTCGAAAAATTTGATGTTTAAAGGGGCCCAGGCTTTATTTGTTTCGGACAATCATCCGACAGCCTCAAACACATGAAATCTTTTGGTTAGCTAATCAGATAAAAAGTAAACTTTGATAATATAATGTGGTAATTTTATTGCACAACAATGATCATGCCATAATTTACACTGAATGAAACAGCGTTGTCAATTTTATGTAAGAAAATAATTTAAAAAACCTCAGACCATAATAGTTTAACATTTTTTTATGAATCACTCAAAGACTTAATGTTTTCTGGATCTACCAAGAATATAAGGCATTAAATGGGACGAAATTAATGTAGTGGTGAAAAATATTCGGATTTATACTCGTTAACAGACAAAAGTTGACACATAAAAAAGTGAATTACAAAGAATATATTAGTAAAAACTACGGTCTATATTTTTATTCTAGTCTGAAAGCATGTTTCAGTTTAGATGAGATATTACAAAGAAAGGAAAATGATAATTTCTATAATATCTTTTTTATAGCAAAATTATTTCTTAATGAAAATTATAATGATAACAACTATAACAATAACGGAAGCTAAACACCCAATCACAATTCATGCTATTTCACCACCAGTTAATCCATTCTCATCGCCATCTTAAACAGAAATAAAGAAAAGATTGCATGAAAGGATTGCCACGTCCAACGCTTTACAGAACAATACATTTTCAATAACACCAAATAATATCACTTTAGCACGGATTATTGTCTCTTTATGTCAGCTTGACATATCTTTTGATAGATAGTTTATGACAAGTATAATTCAATGAAAATATAATTATCATGACGAAGTATAGTAGGGTTCTGGTATTTAAGAGCCAGCTTATTATGTCTACCTTATCTAGAAATACCAATGAAAAAACGTTTAGTCAATGACCTGTTAGTGACTCCAACCGTCTTTATCTCAACGAAAGATATTTACATCATTAATTGTATTGTTCAGATAACACTTACCAATTTGACATCTTGCTGAAGAAAGATCAAGATTTGCACCATCCACACAATACACTTTCTTACCAATATCATCTGTTGTAACATTCAGTATAGTAAAATATAATGATTCATTGTGTGGAGAAACAACACTGTATAATGAAGAATTCCTTGAAGCACATTGTTTAGATGATAAACAAAATATAATACTATTGCTTACACCCTCCAAAAATACATTTATACCACTGGTAGTATCTGGTATATTAGTACATTGTAATTTGTATGGTTGTCCATCAACAGCACCAGGTCCACAGTTTACACCAATTACTATAAAAATAAAATAAAACGCTGTTTCCATTTCAAGAATTGCTTATACGTAATCTGCCGTCATCATCACAACCCACAAAGTCAGAAAATTGAAATGTTATATAATTAATTAATCTTAAATGTATATATCGTTAAAAAGACTAATCATTTCACGCTACTTATATTCCAAATAGGCATAAACATACAAAACAATATAACAATTATCGACAGAATTGAGAGAAAAAAGAAAAGAAAAAAGATCACTGGGTTCTTATTGCTTGTTGATTTTGATAAAGCATTTATTATCCATACCAATGCTTCATCATACCAAGTTTATCAAAATCCATTGAAAATTGCAGCTTTTATTGCACAATAAAAAGCCGTTCATTGAAATTGCCAAATTCAAACTCGACCGATAACTTATCAATTCCAATGCTCACACCAATTTTCCCACAATAAAATTGTAACCTGATTTTACAAAGTCAAGGGCAATAACTCAACCAAACCAAAAACTACAACCAAAACAAAAATAAAATTCAAAGGCAATAACTTAAAACTGTTCATTGAAAAATCCTTAAATTCACCGACCGAGGTCTTATCACATTCTACGCTGAAAATGTCAAAATAGGGTAAGATTTTGACACATCATCTTCACAATAAAAAAATACGCAAATTAATAGTGGGTGGAATAAAATATAATAGATAATTTGGTGAGTGTGATATTCCGAATTCCAAACAAGGGAGGAGATGATTTTGCCTGGTTATAAGGAACTGCAAGAACCAAAAACTTCTGGTAGTTATTAAAATTTAAATCTGAATGAAAAATGATTTTCTTTGGTTAAATAAAATATCTTGCAATTTTGCAGTGTACAGCAATTCTATTTTTGGTGAGATAATTGGTAAATAATAGTGTCAAGGATCTAGCTTTTAACATGTATAATCGCTCTTTGTTAATAAACAAACTTTGATATTCAAATTTGAATCTGAACTAAAAACGATTTTCTTTGATTATATCAAAATATCTATTTCTTTTATCTACAGCAATTCTTTTTTCTGGTGAGATAATTTTGAATAATAGCGTCTATCAATTGATATGATTTACCTTTTAACAGGTATAATCGCTTTTGGTCAATGAAAACTTTTAGTAGCTATTCAAATATGAATTCTCTCCTTGACTCGCCATGGCTAGTAATCACAGTAAGGCACACAGTCAACGGAGATAATGGGGAGACACAAACCACAAACAGTTTTCATTGACTAATAAGTTATAAAAAATGAAACATAGCAATGGGTATACACAATTATTCATATATTTTCCTACTAGAAATAGAATTGCTGTACACAAAACAAAAAGAGATATGTTGATTTGACCAAAGAAAATCAATTTTAAATTACTGGGTTTTTTTGACGTAAAAATGTTGATTTTGATGTTGTTCACGACCTTTAGCGGGAATTTATTGAGTGGCAAATTAGAAATTTGCCACTCAATAAATTCCCGCTAAAGGTCGTGAACAACATCAAATTAGAAATTTACCACTCTTTGTTTTCATTAGACTTTTTTTTTTTCGGGAAGCTCCCTAGCCCAACTCGAAAATGGTATAGACATTTGGTTTGAAAAATACGATAAGATACGTACTGGAATAGAAAATGTATATATAAAACTAAAATTTTTACGCATCAGTAGTTAGTAATTGCATAATAATAATTGAATAATTGCATAACTTTGTTGCTAATTATCCGATCGCTTTGAAAATTACAGAATATAGAGAAGTCGCCTATAGAAATAAAACCGCATCATAAAATTTTTTTTACCACTTCCGGTTCTAGCGTGAGAACTTCCGTTTTTTTAGAACCGCGTTGGGTCACCCAGCTTCCAGTGTATGTAAGAAATCAGTACAAAAGCTATACATATATACTATCAGGCATAATTAGAACCCTTTTAGAATAAAAAATCCAAACCGGAAGTGATACTTTATGTGTCATCACAGAACGGTAACATTCAGCAAAATTTTAATAAGTCCGCTAATTTTTATCCGATTTGTCCGATTTTGGTGTTTTTCGAAACCTTGTTACTTTATCTAAAACTTGTTGGGAACAGAATTTTGATTTTCAAATTTAAATTTTTTTAATGCCCGATTGAATTATTTTGAAAATTCAAAAGGCCAAATACGATGAACTTGACCTTCAATGACCCTGAATTTTTTCAAGTAGGATGTCCTTGACCTAAGCTATCCACACATATGCCTATTATGATCGACAACAATTATATCAAATGACCTTGACCTTCAATGACCCTGAATTTTTACAAGTAGAATGTTCTTGACCTTTGCTATCCACACATAGGCCTATACTGGTCAACAACAATTTTTTTGTACCCGTTTTAGTTTTTTTAAAAATCAGAAGGGTATATCAAGTGACCTTGACCTTCAATTACCTTAATAATTTTCAAGTCAAATAATGTACTTGACCTAAGCTGTCCATACATATGCTTATAATGGTTGTTAAAAAGTTTGTTTTGAGTGTTTAAAAAAGGCTATATCATATGACCTTGTATCAAGTGGCCCCATAGGGGTTGTTTGCCACTCTCAGTACTGTTCACAGTTCTAGTTTCTTTTTTTTTCTGACCCAATTAAGACATTTCGGGAATTCGGAATTTTATACTCACGGTAGATTATTGCACAGTTTCTGTCAGAAGTTCTTTACACTGGAAGCGCAGTCACAAGATGCATTCTAATTTGCTTACCTTGATAAGGTTGATTATCAGAAATACTCGTGGTACTTTTGGGAAGAATTGGATCTACAACAAAATATCTCAATTCAGAAATTGTCATGTTAAAATTGTGAGACTTATAGTAAAGTAAAAACACTTTGAGTTTATAAATGAAAATATAATAAGATATTATTTGACTCTCATCTAATATCTGCCTAACCTTGGCCACCTCGAACCTATTCAATTTCCCAACGCAGTTCAAGTAATTGAAGACTAGTGTGATCTGTTAACAGTTAATTAATGTTTAACTAGTTGCGAAAATAAACTTCCAGGTTTTTTTATAATGTAAACATTGGGTTCTTTGAAAATTATATGAATTTATGTCCTTCCAGAATAGTTTCTTACCATTAATGTATGTCATATAATAATTATGCATTGAGTCTTTCAAACACATTATGACATAGATTATAATGCTACTGACCCCATTCCACAGACACTAAAGCCATTAAGATCAAATAACCCTTTACAAATTTATTGGACTGATCACATAACATTTAATATGATACTTACTCACAATTGTACAGCTTGGTTGAGAATGATCTAGAGTTGTACTATCTACACAATATACTTTCTTACCAATATCATCTGTTGTTACATTCTTCATAGTAAAATATAATGATTCATTGTGTGGTGAAACAACACTGTATAATGAAGAATCCCGTGGAACACAATTTTTAGATACTAAACAAATTATAATACTATTGCTTACACCCTCCATAAATACATTCATACCATTGTTAAGAGTAGCTGGTATATTAGTACATTGTAATTTGTATGGTTGTCCAACAACAGTACCAGGTCCACAGTTCACACTTATTTCTACAAATAAGACACAACAGTGTTAAAACTGAAACTAATAATGATGTGAGATATAAACGGCATCTAGAAACATACCAGAAAATCGGAGACTAATTTTATTAGTAGGAATAATATTCCATCTCAGAAGACTGTAAGATACCCATTTTAATACTAAATTAAACTATTTTACCTCCACAAACATTTGGTAAGGTAACCACTGTGTAAATAACTGTAATGAATATATAATTCTTATAAAGTTCCATAATTGATTCTTAGTATCCGACTGAAAAAAAACAACAACAAATAATTGGAAAGACATCAATATGAATCTTAAATAAAAGATAGATTTTATAGTTCTCCAATTCATAATTAAGTAACGTTAATGATAATAATTCTTAACCCTTGAATAGGAAAATATCCGAATTTATAAAAGTGTCTGACCAAGGATAAATATACAACCACAATGATCTCCAAGTATTCTATATTCGTCAATAGCAACTCATACAACAACAAATAAATAAATATCAAATGTAACAATAGTAAGAACAAATAATACAAATACTTTAATTTAAATGTCGTTTAATCTCGCTACAAGATATATATTGTATTCGATACAATAATGTTGCCAAAAGTTCAAACTTGTTCTTTGTTCAACTAACGTGACGAAATAATATTCATATCATGTACTGCAGATTTATATCTTAAATTATACAGGATATTTTACGACTACTGAATACTACCTCTTAGAATGGACATAAAATTCAATGTCTCAAACTTGGTCAATAAGAGTATATATATATTCACAAGTTGGACTTATCAGGTGCCTTGAAATTATAGATTATAATCTCTATAGAACATTGTAAACGCTTTTTTAAAGAACTCCAGGATGAATATCAAATTAATGTATACTGATATTCATAGCAGAGTCTCAACTTTTGACCGACGCCAGTGCTTCTATAGAAGAGTATCTCTTATGGCACCTTAAACCCTATATTTTCTAAACTAAGTAACTATTGAAAGACAATTCTAAATTTTATCGAGCAGTTTTGACACCAGATAAGATAACTGACAAAACTCTTTGCGGCCAAATCTCAATATTTTGACAAACCTAAGATGAAGTGTACCTGATAAACACTCGTACATATATAATTAATATCAGCATTTAAGAAAATGTCTTACCTTTATTACATGTAATCTGTTGTTTTACTATATTTGTCAGAAATAATGTCCTTATAACATACCTATTTTACTTTACTTTACTTGATATGCATAAAAAAAAAATAGATGATCTCGCCTTATAAAACTTGTTGTGTGGGATTAGACTAGTATGCATACATAGGTGCTTTCAAATTTATTTGATTGCTTTCCTTCACTATACTTTCTTATATTAAAACCCCGAACTGTGTCAAATATGAATCTTCTCGAAAAATAATTAAGCTAGGCATATAACTACTGAAATATTTTGCAACAGAAATAATTGAAAAAAAACATTGATGCATCTCCTGCAACCGGCTAGTGGCCAAATGTACGTTTAGTGAAGAACCTTTCTGCGAGAGATTCTTGAAAAGCTTCCATACAGTTTACAGAAAAAGTATTATAACTAAACTCTTTTTATTTTCAACTTTGCTGTTTTAACTTGGTATATGGGGTTACTGTTATATTATAGATTCATGTGACTTATTCGCTGAAATCTCTTAGATCACCCTCGTTGCATACCTTGCAGGCCTTAAAATAATTTGTCATAGTTTAAATATTATACTTTTAATTTAGGTCATTTAGCAATTACGATATAACTATTTATATGGGTAAAAGAGGAAGTGAATAAGAATATCGCAATAAAACACTATTTTGAAAATATACTCTTGCTGCATTTTAGTCATAGTTAAATATTAA
>CM060202.1:15349575-15367316 GCA_030562195.1 Nipponacmea schrenckii
TTTGAGACATTGACAACACGATTTAAACGATTTATATTAACTCAAAATATGAGCATCTTGGACCATAAGCCGCGAATAAACGAGGTATTGTACACTGTGCTGAGTCGGGAGTATTTACTTCCTCGATAATTCTGGACTGTATCACATGTAACCGTATCTAGTATGTCCGTGGCTAGCGAAGGGCCAACCTTATGGCTCTAATATGGTCCGGTTTTATAGAATATAGAATTTTGCCGCTAGGCCGAACTGTCGTTAAAGTGAGCAGAAAAATTCAACATTCAATCTTAGAAATTGAAATTTATTCCGAGGTTGACTAATTGAACCATCTAATCTCAGTTGCACATACTTTTTTCGAAACCACCCTCCACGTGGTGCTAGAACAATGTTTATTCTAAAATCCACGTGGAAACCACCCGAAGCCGCCATCCATTCTGAAATATTAATTGAACGTATTGCATCTCAGATCTCAATCCCCTGTAAGATCACTCCTTCTAATGTTAATGGTGTCTGCCCAGAGAAGATAAACATTACATTTTCTTTTTTTAAATTTGTTGGTAATTTTGAATTTCAAAGTCTAAGAAACGGAATAGACGAGAAACGATTCAAGAGCTGCCCCCAACTCCATTGCTAAGGAGGCACATGTTCCAATTAGTGACATAATGAATAAGGCAGACTGGAATTCAGAAAAGATATTTTCTACTTATTATAACAATAACAACGAAAATATTGTTATTATAACAAAGTTATCATCAAAGATAATGATTTTGACAAATGTGTATTGAACAGTTAGAATGAATTAGACAACAAACTGATGTGAATTTAAATAAAAATTGTCTTCATTGATAGAATAAAAAGATTGGACGAGACTTACCTGGAAGTTCGATCATGATTCTAGCAGCCAATCATTTGTGACAAGTCATTATGAGCCTTCCATTAAATCATAGATTCCCCCTCCTGTCTGCACTCGTTCCTTTTCAATCCTGATTTAAGAAGGCTGGCGCTGCTATCTCACGTAGTCCCTCGTCCAAGATAGTCTCGTCCAATCTTAATATTCATACCCCTTCATGGGCTAGCCATTTTTGACGTCAACGCAAAAAAAATTATATTCCTTCCTTATACTGTATGAGGACATGTTATTTGACAAGATCAGATGTGCATTAATGTAGTCATGCGACACTGTGATAAAATGAAAATGAATATCACAATTATCAAATAATGTCTTAATGTAAACTGCCATCTGAAACTATCGAGTCGTTCTTTTGCCATAATAATAACAGGCCCGAACTTAATTAAAGCGCAAGGCTAAATCAGTCAAATGAAGTGAGGATATTTTCCAATTGAAAAGTAGTTCGACGAGATCACGCCATTGAAATGCTTCCTAATTTTCCCCGTGGTCTGATTCTGGTAAGTAGGTCCGGTGCGTTCTCGTAGGGGTAATGACTTGGTTAGATTTCTTCATACTTTGTACCCTTCAGGGTACTCAACATATTATTTGAGAGGCCGCCGCTAGGCAAAACCGTTGTTAACTTGAGCCAAAAAATTCTAACACCCCTCCAGCATTCAATTTTAGAACGTGGACTTAATTACCTAACCTTGATTATCTTCAACCGTCTATTGGACGATTTTGCTGGAGTTATTGAATTATTTAGCCATGTATCTGTTAACCAAATAACATTACTTTCTAACATGTTCCCGCGTTTCTGTATATCCTATCAATGATTAAATAAACCTTGAATATTATGTAAAATTAGTATCAGTTTACAATGTCTCGTTTATGGTGTGTAAAAATATATCATCTGCTCTAAATGCTGAGTCAATTTTTTTCCATCACAATATATACTTTTTTATGTAAAATCTTGTATTGCAAGACCCTATTTCTTTAACGCAACATAGGCATGACGAACATGAAGTATTCTGTGAAGGGATATTACGCCTCTACCAAGACTAAGACCTTGTACTTTGTGAATAGAAACTGCATAAGTGAGGTTCATTGGAAACTTGCATCTAACATCGCATTTGTAGTTAATATGGGCGCAAATGAGAAATTAACATTTACCTACCAATCAACACAATTATGACTTGTTACATAATCTTCTTAACTCTTCTTGTAACATTTATATCTCTTTAATTCTGGTGTAAATCTATTCGAAAATTTTTCGTAAATATTATTTATACATATTGTTTTAAAGCTGTTAAATGAGTATTGAACTACTGTTTCTTGATATCTTTTATTTAAGTCCGAAACTTGCTGACTCTATTCCCAGCCTCTGATAGCTTTTTGGACATATATGGCTGGAAAAACTAGGCACCTAAAACTTGGGATTTTCCGCACCTCCGCGGGTGCGGTGTTTTTCAACGTATTACATACCCCGAATCCACCAAACCAAGATATATTTGGAAAGATGGATGTTTTTGTAGTTCAATTATGCCATCATTATACCCTTTCACCATTCAGGTCACGCCTGTGGTTGCGTCCAAGTTATTAGGGTGGTCCTGCTTCTTTGCTTGATGTTGTAAACGACTTTTTTCACGACGGTATGAACTGGCCGCTTCGTCTCCCAGAGAGTCAATTAACTTAGAGGCTGAGCGTTTGCCGGACTCTTTGGCCTCTATGAGCTTGAAGACCTCCTCCAATGTCATGTCTTGATTCTCGGTACCCAGTAAGTCAAGTTGGATTTCTTAGTCGTAAAGGCCACGAATGAGTGCGTCTCGTAAGATGGCATCGTACAGTTTTTGTATTGTAATATGAATCTACATATGTTCGCTTGGCCATGAAGTCAAGCACCAAATGCACGGACTGGTTCGTCTCGGTCTTGGGACACATTGTTGAGTGTTACTCGAGCGACCATGGTATTTTCTTCTCGAACTGCAAGTTGTCTTATTGCTTTTAGTACGTCATCCTCCTGTTTGCTGGTAAGTGATCCCCCAGCGGCTCTTGTTATATCCCGACGAAGGGTGTCGTTACAGCATTCGAGTAGTTGAATAATTAATTCCTTGTCCTTAATTCTAGTAGCTTCCACATAATCCTTCAATCTGGATAGGAAGTACGACCATTCCTCGCTTGTACCGGCGGACGTCACGGATGGCCGTTTTACCTTTTCAGCTTTAGCTGGAGTCATTGGGGCGTCGTGCACTTTAGCGTGAGTCGTAGGTAGAGCAGCGACTACAACTACATCGAGTTTACAAGTTTCATATGGGCAGGTTGGTATCGGGCACTTCACTTTCGGCATAATTGTGTACTTTTGCGTGATTCAATCAAATACCAAATAGTGAAATGTAGGTGTTTAGATCCAACTTATCTCCATCATAAATGAGTATTGAACTACTGTTTCTTGATATCTTTTATTTACGAACATCTAGAATGACGGAGATCTGAAACATACATATACGAATACACAAATGATATGATATAGTCATCAACCTATGCAACAATACATATCTGACATGCTTGTAAAACTACTTACAACGTAAGAAAGATGGAAACACTATAAACATGACCATGAAATAGATTCCAATACAAATAGTCGAAACAGTGAAAGAGTTTCCTAGTAGGGGAAGTATGCATATTCCTCTAGCTGCGAATTTGTACATTATTAATCTGTTCGAACTTTGTCTTTAAGTAAAGTAAAACCCCAAAAATGTTAAAATCGACGATTTTCCATCCTTCACCACTATTGATTGACTGATTGAATCCTGATCGAACTTACAACTTAGGTAAGTATCGTTCAATCTTTTATATTCTATCAGTCAATCGCGTGATTTGTCTGTCGGCACCAGAACAGATCACACAATCATAAACAATGTACTTGGATATAGACTAATTCTTTTATATCTTATATGTTTCAATGTAACACAAACTTATTAGTCAATAAAAGTCTTATAATTTTAAGATTTCTTCTTCAAACTTAGAATCTTGTTCGATAACTTTGTTGTAGTAATCCGCAAAATTTATTTCGGATTTCAAATCAGCTTTTTTCATTATTTCCGAAAAAGGAACATTCACCTGGATGGCTGCTGAAGTAGAAGCAGCTCTTGTGCCGTTAGGCTTGAATTTTGTTGTGTCAATTTCAGCTTTTTCCATTCCTGTTCTGGTCCAGTGATCTATTGTATCTCGTGACACGTATATATGGGCGTATAAAAAGGCAACTATGAAGGTGGCGCCTGGGTCTAAGTGCCATGCAGCGTACCTGGCAACTTTGAAATTGAGTCTGCTGGCAAATAAGTCTTTTGTGGGGGTATGTCCATAATTTAATCAATTCCTTAAAAAACTATAATGTAAAGAGACCATTCTGTCCCATCAGAGTAATTTATCCTTGATGCGGTATCGGCCAAACAATTCCCGCGATGTGAGAGATCGTAAGCCAAATTCCCCTCTATTCACATCAAGCCCAGATTTCCTGAGCGAGGTTGTTACATTCTATTGAATGTGTTCCATCGAGATTTGTTACATAACCAACGGTTGTTTTGTTATCCGATTGTATGTGAACAGAAGTTTTGAATCAATCAAATTTTATTGCAAGAGCTTTCAATGCCAATAGGATAGCTTTTGTTTCTAGTATAGTTATATGTAACATTGCTTCCTCTGAAGACCAATTCATTAAGACTCAAACATGGCTCAAAATTCCAATGATTGAGGTTTAAATACTTTATTTTGCAGATTGTGCAGACCATATACAGTAGCTGGTATAGCAACATTGTATAAACCTATCAGTCTTGCAACATCTCGAATTGATGATCGTCTTTGATTCAAGATTTTTATTCTAAATTTGACAATGTTTATTGACTTATCGTCTGGAATTTTAATTGTCATCTTTCCTGAATTTATAATGAAACCAAGAAATGTTATGTCCTTTGAGGGAGATAGTGCAGATTGTTCGTAGTTTATGTAGAAACCTAGCGATTCCATGGTTAAAATCATATGGTTGAGCTTCTGGATGAGATCCTTATTTGAATCAGATTGCACATAGATATCGTCCATATAATATATATCGTCCACACTATATGCCACTTATTCGGAAGTGAGCCATGACCGGTTTCGTGATTTGTGTACATACTCTCGGACTTCATGAAAGGCCGAAAGGCATGCGAGTGTTTTGATATAAGTAACTTCCCCATTCAAATCTAATGTTTTTCTTACTGGTTTCAGTAACATTTATGGCATGAAAAGCATTCTCGAAATTGATGCCATTTAAACATCTTGTTTTATCATGTCAAAAACCCCTTGAAGACATTTCATTTTAAAATGTCTATATGTTACTGTTTTGTTCATCTCTGTAAGATTTTAAAAAAGCCTATGTTTACCACTTCTCTTTTGTCTAATGAGAATATTGGAAATGAACTCATTTGGTTCAGGTGTGGTGTATTCAATAGCATGATCAAGCAAATGGTTAATCTCTGTAGGAATTCTCTATAGAAGTTTTACCAATAATTGCTCAATTTCTTCGTTAATAGTCTGTAGTATGGATTGTAACGATTGGTCTGATGTCCAGAATATGCTTTCTTGCGGCCTACTTTTACAGAGAGTTTGGTAGCCACTGACATGTCTTTCATGGATTTTTGCCAGGTCGTTTATCAAATGACAAAGCTGTGTTAAGTATTTTCTGTAACTTGCAATCTTGTGATCTACAATCACTAGAAACATATGTCCCACATAAGCTTGGGTATCTTCTGAGTTTTCAGAGAAAGACAATTCTCTGGTCGTTTGTATTTCTGTAGTTTATCGGCGAGAACGTCTGTATCCTGCTTGTTTGGATTAGAGTAAGTGAATGCTTCGTTAACGATTAAAGCCAGTTTATCATCGACTTTGTCGCCAGCTGTTTCTTCTAACGTCAATGATGACCTCAGAGGATGAAAAAGCATCGAATTCTATGTAAGAATTCTCTTTCTCCGGAAAAATTGTGGCAATTATCGTCGTCAGAATCTTCCGAGAGGAGATGGTCGATGTTCTTAGCAGGATCAAAACTTCAGGTATACGCGTCTGCGCACTTTCCACTTCTTAGGACACTTCGCCCTGGAAGTGGAGATATCTCGGACTCGTAGTCATATTCCTCATGAATATTCTCCGGTAGAGGAAACACGACCGGACCATATTCAGTTTTCTTCTAAACTCGAAAAGGAATTCTATATAGAAGTTTTACCAATAATTGCTCAATTTCTTCAATTCTAGCAGAGTTAAGACTGCCACGTTAGACGATTCGTCCCCAGCTGTGTCGTTCGAATTGTCGACGAGGTCATCTTTTTGCCTGAAGACGTAGATTTCACCTTGGATTTTGATATTGATGCTTTCGTTTTCTTTGAAACGTTTTCCAGCGAAGGTTAATTGCAATCATAATTAATCCTTCACATTCGATTTTGAGAGCATGGATCGCACTGACTCGTGCATGCGCATTGCTATCTCACAGAATCACGAATCACGTGATTGACTGATAGAATTTTGATTTTCAATATAGTGCACACACTTTTAAAGTATGGATGGATGATGCTTGTCGACCAGGTTGATGGAAATGTCCCTTTGTTAAATTTACATGTTTGTGGAATACCGGTAACAGTTTATCGGAAGCATATTTGTAAAATTTTAATGGAATTAATTTCGCACCAGCCACTGTAATACGTAAACATGGTTAAGTTTTTCATAAAAATGTTATATCCGTTTCACATTCTCCGCCATCGACAACTGTTGTCATTAAACTGTTCATCACACTGTTATATATTGGGATTTCTTCCATGATATCGGCAATTTCTTTTGATCTTTTCGTTATATAAACGAGCGGGCAGAGCACTAGCGTGCAATAAATCGTTTAAATCAATATTGCAGCACGATTTACTCTGTAAATATAGAGAGAATGGACGGATTATAGTTGTTTACAGAGAGTATCACATATTAGTCCAGCTTTCACCACGTGCTTAACGCGAAAGTAAAATTATTGAAACTGATATTACTTGATTTATTCATGGTTTCTGTGCTCCATATTTTAACACATATAGCTGGCAAACTCAGCATTTTATTCGCTTGCAAATAGTTGTAACATAACCAGATCACGAAGGCTACTCACCCCCACTCACCCCACTCAGACCTATGACAATCATGGTATAAGTAACTGATTGATGATAGAGGGTTTTTTTTTTCTCTGTATTCGGTGTGCACATTCACGGGAATGAATTAAATCAATGAAGTTTGTTTTCTTGAGATATATAAATGGTTATCAACATCAAACTATCTTGTAAGACTCTGACACTTGGCTGACAGAAGTCACTAAATTCAGATGATCGCGGTTTCCATTGCTTCATTGGGTTTCTGTAGTATGCCATCTAGTTTATGAATGAATTCTATATTATTAATTTTGGATATAAATTGTTTAAAATAACAAAATAAGCACTTACTCAACTTTAGATATATATGTAAACTCAGCATGCGTATCGGGATTTTTTCGACCATTATCAATTATTTTCTGAACACCAATCCAACAGATGTTTTCCGAACTTGTTTATCTGTGTATCACAGTTTCTTCGAATTGGTATTACTTCAGTTTGTATGAGGTGTATTATACCAGCCTCTAGATTAGGTATGTGGATACTTTTGTCGTTTCCATTCAATTGAAATGAAATAAATGGAGTTTTACCCCCGACTTCTCTTCATCTTATGGGCTAAATGTATAATTTTTGTTTGTATAATTTGTATTTGCATGGTGTCAGAAAACGCTTCTAGATTGGGTATGTGGGTGCTGCTGTCGTTTTCATTCAAGTCCACTCCAATTTCAGTTTCTGTATGATAGAATATATTATAGCAGTAGATCGATATAGTAATTTAGGGGGATATATTAAAATGATGTAGAAAAGTACTGTTGCAGAAAATATATTCATTTGTTTGTGTAATTTGATATATAGTGTATCAGACATGGGGATGTGACATTGCACTCCGCGAGAGATAGTGTTTCAACGCAGTGTTAGAGGGGAAAATTGACGCCTACACAATTCAAAAGTTGTTGATAGTGTATTTTTTATTTGTTTTGTAAGTTTGAATAAATTGCAGCTGAAGAAAGGTTTAAGGAAAAATCGCAGGTAAGAAATGCTCGGAATTCTCGATTTCTCTCATTAAATTCTCATTAGGCTAATACTCATATATAGATAATATATTTCAAGTACAGATGAATTATCGGAAAAAATTCGCAAATAGTGCGAAAATGATTCTTACGAGTCTTAAAGAAGGGTTCCCTTATTTTCATATATATATACATATATATACCATAATTGTACCGGTAATACTTTATCTATAGAAAGTAGAGGTGTTCTAATGACAGTGAAAAATACCAGATGGTCCCACAAGTCCTCGGTAGGGTACTGCCATAGGTATGTACGTCAAGTCTCAAATGTCGTTTATCTTTTTTTTGATCATCCAGTCTGTTAATTCGGTGCATAACCGGATGCTGTGGTTGTTAAGTATGCACGCATGCGTACTTGCCCACATTCCTTAATGTTTTCCACAACAACAATGGCATTTTGGTATTCCATTTATTATCTCTAGCAAAAAACGTTTAAATATCACTTTGTAAAAACATAATGAATTAATTTAAATAAGTTCTAACTCACTAATAATAAAATACAAAATCAATTCTTTTACACCTTCATTCATATGACGTTATTTGGTCACGTGAACAAACAAGGAGTCTAAATTTAATGTTTCAAAGCAAATTAGAGTCAAATGGATTCCACAAGAATTTTTACCACCACATAGGTCTTTTGAACTCGAGAATACATGGATTATTCATTAGAAACCTCAATTAATCAATTAGTAAGCTTACTTTAGCTCTAATAAATGAGGGGACCCATCTTTAATTAAATTATTATCCAGGAATGAACAATATCAAAAATATGAAATATTATTTAATATGATTTACTACTGTTGTTCTCAAAAACGCACTCAATACTTAACCCGTAAACACTCTTGAAGGCTCAACTACATATATATTTGTATCATTTTATTTGTATCAATTTAGTATGGCGAGGACGGCACGGTGGATTCGATATATTCTATGGACATCAATAATGTGTTTAATTGTATGGTATTTATTATGGAACCAATGTAAACAAAATGCGGTATTAAACCCAAGTAAACAGAATCTGGTAACAATACTGGGTAAACAGAATGTGTTACCAAACCAGAAGAAAATAAATGAAAAATATTTGGTATACCTGTGCGATGAAAAGGGAGATTGTGGTGGCTGGGGTGACAGACAGAGAGGAATAGTTTCTTTGTTTTTACTGTCTTTGGTGTGGAAACGGACATTTAAAATTTTAATATCCTCTCCATGTGATATTAAACCCTATTATAAACCAACCAAAGAATATAATTGGATCTTCACCGAAGATGAATTGAAAGGACTGAAAAACAAAACAACGGAAACACTGGATTATATGGGCGTTGATGAACCTCTGATAAATATTAACTTGAACAGCACAGAGATTGCAGAGGTGTTGTACATTAAAACAAATTGCTATCATTTTTTAGATATTGCCCTGAAATATGCCAAGTTTTTACCCCTTTATTTAAGAAAGAGGGGACGCGCTGATATATTTCGAGAATCTTGGCGCATATTCATGATTCCAACGGATAAACTACTTAATCAAGTCGTGAAAATAGAATCAAGGGGAAAGATAAATCCATATGCCAAAAAATCAGGGAAGGAACTTGTTTGTGCACATTTACGAATAGGTCGTAGTAAATATTTACCCAATGATTATGTAGGTTTACCTCTTGTGGCTGTCCCAAAGGTTTGGGACTTTATTGATGGAAATTTTCATAATAAATCTAGAATATTTGTGGCCACAGATAACCTGGATGTCCGAAAAAGTGCCATTACTAAATTTGGTACAAGATATATCGGAAGTTACGCTTACACCATGAACCCAGATAATATGAGATCCAATTTAACATTGGCCTGTAGTTCTCAAGAATCTGCTTATGTAGATCAGTTGTTATTATCGAAATGTGATGTTCTTATTTTTTACAAACGCAGTGGTTTCAGTATCCACGCTTCATATTTGAAAACTGAGTGGAAGAATATATATTCCATCATGTGAAAATAAATAGCAGCGGTACAGGATTAGGATTGACTGAACATTTCATTGGATCGGCTGGTTAGTTTTCCAAAATAATAAATTTGTTATAAATTGATGAACGGTTAGAGACATTATATTGATTAGAGTTTTTTTTTTACCAAAATAAAAAATATTTTCTACATTATTAACATTACTATGAAACTTAACTTAATTCTGAAATTTTACTCTACTTGAAAATCAAAATTTACATATGATGAATTATATTTGTTGTGAAATTTGCGAGTGAAACAAATTAATATCTGACTTGGTGGGAATTGCATAATTGTAACGTTCTGAATGTAACTGTAATGCAACGTATGTCTCTTTGTATCTAAACAATACAGTATTGTAGAATAAATGCCTTTTTTGTTAAAAATATTGATACTATTTGATTGATTGCTTTATTATAACGGTTTTACCATTAAAGGTTAAAACATTTAATTATTGTTGGAACGAGATAAAGCTTTCCTATGATCCTATGGTCAATAGGTCACCTAAGTTTGTCAACAGTCAAAGCCTTGTAACGTTCTGAATGTAACTGTAATGCAACGTATGTCTCTTTGTATCTAAACAATACAGTATTGTAGAATAAATGCCTTTTTTGTTAAAAATATTGATACTATTTGATTGATTGACTTATTATAACGTTTTACCATTAAAGGTTAAAACATTTAATTATTTTGGAGTCTATTCTATGTGACGAGGGTGACAGTGGACTTCAAGAAATCATTAGTTTATGGTTCAATTAGAGCACCTTATTTGTCAACATTGGCGACCCATTGGAGACCCAATGAAGCATATTTGCAACAATGGTTTTTAACACTCTGTATATGTTTAACTGTACACATTTAAAAAAAACTGATATAAACATATCTATATACTATGTGGTCTATTTATAACATGACATTGGTCACTTCAAGTGCATCAAGTCATTGAGTACATGGTCAATAGGTCACCTTAGTTTGTCAACAGTCAAAGCCTTGAATTTTCTGTTTTGTTTATTCAGCATATTCTCATATAAAAGTAAGTTAAATTTATTACAAATACTAGTAGCAATTTTTAATTCATTAGAAGTCACAGTCAATAAATACTGTTCGATTTTGCATGGATCAATACACAATAAGTCAATATTTGTGGGTTTCACATAACGTTACATATTTGTAACATTGGGCTAATGTGGTAGCATAATTGTACATAGTCCATGGTGAATTCAAAATTATATTACGACATAAATTACAAGTTGGGTTTGTCTAAACTAAAAACTAAATACTAGAAGTTAATTATAGAAAGTTAAAATTGAAAATTATATTAAAATTGGTTACCATAACTTCAGCGTCCCTCTTCCTTTTTGAAAAAAAAATGCACTTACATCAAATTCTTAGACATAATTCGAAGCAATTATTTAACATTTTTCAGTGTATATAAATCCTAAATAGCGATTATTAGGGGTTAAAGAGGTTCTGGACGCTGATAATAGCGATTTAGATGAACCAGAATCTGACTCTAATGTCGAAGATGATCTCCTTGTTAATAACGCTCTTCAGCCTGAAGATTCAGTAGATATTGATAATGAATCCAGTGAAGACGATACAGCTGCTGAATCAACAGACGTTCCATTTAGGGGTGCTTTAATTGGTGGACCACCTGATGGACAGATCAGCACACCATATGAATATTCTTCAAGATTCATAACTCCCAAAATGCTTGAAAACACATGTTTAAATTCCAATGAGTATTGCATGCAGAAAAATGATGGACGATTAACAACTAAAGAACTTGCGTGTGAAAGGCATGTATCTACGAATGGGTTTAGTTCGAAAAGGATACCAGGTATGAACCAGTAGCTGATGTTATGAGTAGAAATAGGTTCCAAGATATTCTTGTCATACTACATTTCTAAAACAATCTTACTGTTCTTACTGTTTCAGAAGAAGAGAAAAATGATAAGATTTGGAAGGTTCGGCCATGGATCGATGACTTTCGGCAAACATGTCTTAAAGTTATCCCAGAGGAACACAACTCTATTGATGAAATGATGGTCCCGTTTAAGGGTAAATATATAAGGCAATATATGCGAGGAAACCCTCACCCATGGGGCTTTAAAATATGGGTAAGAACGGGCATATCAGGCATGTGTAACGTTTGAGGTTTATCAAGGCAAGGTACGACACAATAGATTTGAATCAGGATTAGGAGTTACGGCAGATGTAGTGTTGAATTTATCTTCTACACTTCCCAAGCATCAAAATTTTAAATTTTTTTCTGATAATTTCTTCACTGGCATGTCATTGATTAATAGATTAATTCAAAATAGGATTCTATATGTTCGCACTATCAGGGCTTCATGACTAAGTGGTTGTGTTCTTAAATCAGAATCTGAATTAAAAAAGGCAGGGCGGGGTAGCTATGATTTTAAAATAGAGAAGAATATAAATCTCTGTGCTGTGAGGTGGTACGATAACCGAGCTGTAAATTTAGTTTCTTCTTACGTTGGTGTAAATCCGGTAACTGACATCTCCCGAAATGATCGGTCAAAGAAGAGTTACACAAACATCTCATGCCCAGCTATCGTTGAGCAATACAACAAATTTATGGGCGGGGTTGATCTTTTAGATGCCTTTATATCTAAGTATCGATATCATATGAAATCTAAAAGATGGTACATATATCTATTTTGGCACACTATCATTTAGCAGAAATAAATGCCTGGGTTTTGTATAAACGAGACTGTAATGCCCTGGACATGCCAAAGAGAGCAATCATGTCTCGTAGATTGAGCAATCATGTCTCGTAGATTATTCTTATTTGATAACTGTAGACCGAAAGAGAGGTAGGTCCTCTTTAGAAGCTTTGGACGAAAATCAAAATAAAATTCGTCGTTCTGGCCCTCCCCTTGATGTTCGCCGAGATGAGGTTAACCATTGGGCAACTAAACTTGAAAAGCGTGGCAGATGCGCTAATTGTAAAGATGGCTCAACTGATACTGCTTGTGAGAAATGTAACGCCCGATTGTGTTTTAATGAAAAAAGAAATTGCTTTTTCACAACCAATTAATTGGTGTATCATGATATCATTGACTTTAATTGTCTAGATGTTATGTTAATATGTTATTTATATTTGTCATTTGTTGAATTTATAATTAATCAATATTAAAACACACTTATTTAATTACAGTACAAATAAGTTTTTGTTTCTAAACAATTAATCGTTCTTTTACTGATTTTGTCATTTTCGTTTGGGTAAGTTCTCTTTATAGTGTCACTGCCAGTGCTCCTTTGCTTGAAGCAAGTTAGTTAGTTCAAGGTTTTAGTTCCTTCATATCCAGGTGTAATAAAGTCATCATGTACCACCGACAATCAAAATAACCCTTTATATTAAGCTAAATCGTATTTGATTAACAGTGGAGCATTTCACAATTTTGCTACCCTTTAGACCCAAAGTTGCATAATTGCAACGTTGAAGAAATCAGTTATTTTGGTCAAATTTAAGAATATTTTGTTCATTTTGGTTACATAACATCGCAATCATGGCATTCCAAAACCTAAAGAATTTTGTCCTCAAGTATTTCTATGTCTGGGTCTCCAAGGGATTGATCAGAACAGTTTGTCCGTATAAGAATACGATACATCTGTTGGTAGGCCTACACTGACAAGTAACTCTCCGACCTTTACCCCCACTACCACTGGATGTAGATTCATTCATCGATCTCGACCTTGTCCATTTGTCAACGTGATATAGGTAGCTTGATAATTTTCGTTAGAAATCTAGTCGACGATAGTTAAGGCTTAGTAGCTATCTCTTAGTACAGAGCTGTGTTGTGACGTCTTTCATTGGGGCCTTCTGGCATGTGAAAGAAGAAATCGTCAACATCATTGCGCAATTACAATATTTTTTTTAAAGGATCTCAGTAACAGAAAGAATTCAAAGTTTTTTGTATGTGTTGTTTGTTTTTTTTTTTCACTTATATTTTTTTTAACTCTCATACCGCAGCCTGTTGGATCATACTGTGCCCATTGCGCACCAAAGCGAACGTTTCTGTTACTTTTTTTAGATCTTATGTTTATTGGGTTCTTAATATTTATGGAACAAAGGAAGCAAAAAAACATATGGTGTAACGAAAATAACATTCTCAGCCAGGAGTATCCAAGTGCATAGACTCTTGCACACCATCAACAACCCTAAAAAAGCGTTGCATATGGTCCAGGTGTAGACCAAAATGGGTTCACACACCAGGTCAAACACGGAAACTCATATGGACTCAAACGAAAAAACATCTGTTTCAGTATGGAATGGGTGATGCTTGTTGACAAGGTTAATGGAAATGTCCCATGAAATTGACATGTTTGTGGAGTATTGGTAACAGTTTATCGGAGGCATATTTGTAGGATTCTGATGAAATTAATTTCCACCAGTCACCATTTTTCATGTGTTATATGGCGGGTGAAATTTCCTGTAATGTGCAAGTTTATTACAAAATGTTGTATCTGTTTCACATTCTCCACCATCAACAACTGTTGTCATTAAACTGTTCATCACACCCCGTATACAAATTCACAGGTTTGAGGTATTTGCATGATGTGAAAAAACGCTTTAAGATTGGGTATGTGGGTACTGCTGTCGTTTTCATTCAAGTCCACTCCAATTTCAGTTTCTGTATGATAGAATATATTATAGCAGTAGATCGATATATAGTATAGTAAAATAAGAGAGCATAAAAATTATTTATAAAAGCACTGATGCAGAAAATATATTCATTTGCTTATGCAAATTGATTCCAAAAACAATGATTATAAGCCCCGTTTACACTAGGTCACTATGAACCGTTTCATTCTCGGTCCGGACTAGGCCGCAATAGATTTACAAATTTATCACTTTACACTAACATAGACGAGCGTGCCGAGAACGGTTCCAAAATAACAATGTGAACGTTGACTGATCTCAGACGCATTCTTATGGAACTCTTCATTAAAAAGGTAAATATAGACGGCTATGTAATCGGGATCATGCGACAGTTAAGAAAGATCATGCCTGAAAAATATAGATCTATTTTTTATAAATGTCACTTTCAACCATATTTGGATTATTGTTCAACTATTTGGGATTCGCACGACATTGCATCGGCCGATATTTTACACAGGCAACAAAAAATTGCTTTTAAATTAATTCTTGGTTCTAAGTATAATACTGATTTGTCACTGAATCTTAAAAGGCTTAATATTTTTTACATTAAAACCAGGCATAATTTTAATTCATATAAATTTATGTATAAAACTCTGAACAACTTGTCTCCTTCCTACCTTTCAAGCCTCTTTAGCTATAAACAGACGCCTTATTCTAGCATAAATTCAAACTTGTGGTGCAAAAACCACGAATCAATTTGATTAAACAAAGTATTAAATACAAAGGATCAATTTTATGGAATGGTCTAGACGACAATATTAAATCAGCATCAGATTTTAAGACTTTTCGAAGGATGATTCTTGGTAATCTTTCATTAACATAAGCATACTTCCTGTTACACGGGTATTCTTTTCACCAACTACAGGCTTACTTGCTGATGGCTATCTTAACAATTGTGTTTCTCCATGATTTAATGATTTAAGTAATTTATTAATTTTATTTTCCCTTTCTCACAGATATATCACCACCAACAATTCTATTTTGGCCCAACTTGAACCATTTTGAAAATCTAGATTATTACTGTCGGGGGATGAGTAAACATCCTTAAAGCTGGTCTTGAGCATGGACAAATCCTACCTCCCCCTCCATAGAAAATAAGAACATAAAATGGAGTAGGGTTGGGTAGCCCGCTCGCAGCACATGCACTGACGATTTGGCAATTTTTTTTTATTTTTTTTTTATGTATGTTTTAATGTCTGATCGTCTCATGCAGATGTACTTGTCTATTCCTTGGTTTTTGTGGTCATATACTTGATCGCAGAAAGATGAATCTGTCCATTTTATACACATGTACTTGTGTATTTGAAAACTAATTGTACGTTGAAATGATATATGGTTTTTGCTGTCATGTACTTGATCGCCGGAAGATAAATCTGTCCATTATTTACACATGTAATTGTGTATTTTAAAATAAATTGTACGTTGAAATAATACGTGATTTTTTGCGGTCGTGTGCATGGCCGCGGGAGCTATGTATTACATCCATTTTATAAACAAATTGAGGTTGAAAATCTGTCCATTTCATGCACATGTACTTGTGTATTTTTAAACAAATTGTACGTGGAGTATTGTATATTTATTTTGTGGTCATGTACTTGATCGCCGGAACATAGATCTGTCCATTTGATACCCATGTACTTGTGTATTTTTAGTATTTCAGACGAATTGTATATTGAAATATTTCGATATTTTTCTTTTTTTCTTTCTTTCTTTTTTTTTTTTTTTTTTTTTTTTTTTTTCAATGTATTGCCCCATGGGCTGAATGTGAGACAGGACCATGTCCTTGTGTATTGGGCCTAATTCTGACCCATGTAAAATAAAGAGTTTATTATTATTATAAAACTCTTCATAATGATCAAATTCCGCGGGAAAAGGTGGAGGTCGGTACGCTGTAATCCGTTATCGGCACGCTTCGCGTTTACACTACCGATCCGGTCTGAGAACTGTTCCAAGACCCCAGGCCATATTTGGAACCGTTCTGAGAACGCTCGACCGTTTACATTACACAAATTTCATCCGTACCGTTCCTAGAACAGATAAATTTTGTGTAAACGGGGTTATAGAGTAATAGGAAGATTAGGAAGTAAGAGTGCCAACAGAGGCCGACTCTACCGACAGCACCTATTCGCCTTTTATTTCACTGTAGGGAAGGTCATCGTTCCAGGTCGGAAGTAACAAATGCTCAGAATTCTCGATTACTGTTACTACTGATAGGCCTAGTGCTTCATATGTCAGTCAAGCATCATTTGAATCTTATTCTGGTATAAGGCATGATTGAATTGTGTGACACTTTCCTTTTTGTGGGTGTTTAATTTAGGGACCAGACTATTGTTGAAATATAGATCCTTTATTGGTATTAACAAATAAGTTTCACGTTGTGTTATGTTATGTTGTGAATATATATCTCGACCCCCCCCCCCCCAACCTGTATCACATGCCCTTCGTCCAGAATGGAGGAATCATTTTGTTACGCAGTTTGAGCACAACGTGTCGGCTGCAACATTCCTAAATAGCATTATTGTTTTAATAAACTGTTATGTTAGAATAGTGTTGAGAGCTAACTGAGAGATAAACTGGTATAACTAATCAGGTCTACATCGTGTAACCAGGGCGTTGAGTCCCAGGACCATGATACATAGGCATGGGAAAAAGCGAGAAAGCATATCATGCAGACAAAAGCAGTGTTAACTGCGCACAACACATCAGGACGTATAGTGTAACACCAGGACATCCACCGATCAGTGGTGCTGTAAATGGATGTCCAAATGGGTAAGACACCGAAGTCATGTACGTTATTGACTTTAAATGTTTCTCCAGGTCTGAATATAATTGAATTACCTTCGAAAATAAATTCACAAGTCCCGCATCTATTATCTCAACATTAGCGAACTTTAATATCCCATTAATTTTTAATATTGATTTAAACATAGTTTGTAGATTTAATCACAACATCCACCGATCAGTGG